>JABUQX010015831.1:0-20343 GCA_015478945.1 Trachelipus rathkii | reverse complement strand
GAATAAAATAGGTGTATTATAAATCTAATAATATTATATACTTTCCACATATATTTTACCTTCTATGCGGTTTTTAAGAAATTAGTTTAACATTTATTAATAAATAACTATTATATAATAACTTCACCTGAGGTAGACTATGTTTCTTTTACTATTTTATTTTTTATTAGTACTACGTATTTAGTGATTAGTATAGTAGATATAAAAAAATCATAATGCTTTAAACTAATATATTATATTACTCATGTATATATTATTTTCTGGGAATAATTTGCCCAGATTATCACTTTAAATAATCCCTCAAAAAAAAACAATTAAGGTTCATACTATACTGTTTCATATTAACGGTCCTAAATTTATGTCTAGCTCAGTACTTTGTGAAGTTCCTAATTTAAAATAGTCAATAAATGTTTAAGGGTGATATGGAGGTAAATTTGTGTTCTCCCATAGCATAACATGTTTCAAGCCCCCCTCCCTCAGCCCCCTATAATCACGTCATACTTCGACTTTATATCTAATCAATATATTTACCATTTTTTATACTACGTACTAAGTTAATTTAATAAGTTATTTGTAAGTTGCAATTGTATACATAATACCCCACAGGCAGTATATTTTGTTAGTGACTATGCTGACCAAGTTCGGCAGTATGAAACACACGTGTTTCTGTGGTGATTGCTATATATATTATATTATATATTATAATATTAATATATATTATATATTTATATATATATATATTAGTATATACTATATATATATATATAATATAATATATATATATATATATACTATACAGTATTTATATATATATTATTATATATATATATATATATAATAATTATAATTAATATATATATATATATGATATATATATTTAATATTAATATTATATTATAAATATATAATAAATAAAATATATAAATATGAATATAGAAAATATAGTATAAAATATATATATCATTTATATTTTACATAATAGGGATATTATTATTTATGTGTGCTGTGTGTGAGTGATATATTCTGGTTTGCTGTTTGGCGTTTTTGGGTGTTTTATTGGCGTTTACGTGCGTGCTCTGTGATAGTATAGAAAATGCTTACCCAGTGTTAACACAAATTTTGCTCGGTGTTAAGATCGCGCTCGAAAAGATCTTGCTCTACTCGATAGTTAGTCGCGTTTAGTTCTACCAAATAAATATTAGAAATCAGCGTGATGTAGAATGGAGCCACGCGGGCGATTATGGAATATGAATAGATAATGAAAAAATAAAGTGCGAACTTGAGATTTACTCTCCATAAAATTGAACTCACTCATGTGCTGTCTTAGTTTTATCGATTTGGAAGAAATTGTGTGTAGATGATCTTTAGTTGAATGGTGAAAAACAATTTCTAAAGCGGGGGGCTCACACTCTCTCATCTGTTATTTAGTGACATGTATTTGCGGTTAGTAACAGCCTCATACCTATATGGCTCTTTTCCTAAGGAAAAATTACAAATAACGATACGCTAATACGGGAGCGCAAATTTTCTTACGTTGTTCGTTAAGCTCACAATAACTGCTAATATATAAAACTCGCAAATAACACTGCTTATACATTTGATAATAATTTAATAGCTCTCTCTTTCTAGTGATTTTTTAAGGTCTTATATATTTGCATTCTTGCATATACGAAAACGCCAAAGATAGATGACTCCTCGTAATATTGGCGTGTTCGTTTTTCCCATTTAGAATACGGAGCTATTTCAATATGCTTTTCGACTAGATACAGATGAGATACTAACTGAAGAGAGTCATAAGCTCAATAATGTAAACTCTCAAGTACATAGACACGAAAACTTACAAATTTCATTAAAGTGTATCGCTCTCTTTAACGCCTAAATTGAGTAAACTCTCATGACATTGCTCATGTGATTTGGTCCTCCTGCGAAAAAAATATATAAGAATAAGACGCACTTGCTGAACTAGAGACATCATTGCTCACATATAATGATAGTATAAGGTTACAAAAGGCTGTTAAATAAAAATATTATAAGGTATTATAAAAAGCTAATAAAAAATATGACTAAGGTAGTTTGAAAACGCCAGGAAAAATAATACCTAAGTAGTTGTTGTAAAAGTACTGAGTTAACAAACAGTTTCATGCTTGATACGCTATAGAGTAAGCAAATGTTATAGCTACTGATAAATTATATAAAGACACTGAATTTTCAATGCAAATAGACTCGATCTCCGATATCTACTCGTGACGAGGTGATCCTATTGGTAGTCAACCCTTGCTCTTGTCACGCTCTGTCTCAAGTCGATTGTCATAAACCCGCTTTACACGAATTATAGAGCATATATAATCTCATGAATATTGAGTAATCTTGCATATATAGCAAATAATTTGCTTTCATACGTGAGGTATTTATGTTTCTCACATTGTCTTTTCGATCGCAGATTCATGTGGATGTGGTATATTATTGATAAAATTTAGATACTATATATTAATACTTGTGATTTTTATAGTTAGTCAATCTTAGCTCTCATGCAAATTCTCCTGCAAATACTACCATGCACGTAGTTGATAAAACAATCAGTGTAGAGTGTTATACTATATTATACAGAGAAAGAAAATATGAATATTCAAATATAGAGAACACCTCTTTGCAAAAAATATGTAATACCACTGCACATTTTGATTTAGAGATACAAAATTCTAGTGAATATATCTCTGTTTAAAAGGTTGATAGCTACTCTAATATATTACCTTGTACTATCCATAGAAATAAAGAGAGATCGCACATACCAAAGGCCGTTTAACCAGATTTGTGCGTTTGTGCTTACGAATCGTAAGATTAAATGTTTCGTATAAGTTTGTGTTCTCTTTTATTGTCAAACTAGCGCAAATCGTATTAGTTGATAATGCTTACCAAACGTAATTATTTTGGAAATTTTCTTAATTCTGTAAGATTGCTATTTTCCCATGCTTGCTAATTTTATCACTGTTCTCACGAATAAAATAAATGTAAAACTATAAAAAATAATGATTGCGAGTAGAATTCTACGTTGTTGAATTGATGAACATTGTTTTATACATTAAATAAATATATATAAATTACTACTTTGTTTTTGTGGCATTATTTCATCAAAATTCGTATATATAATACATTACCATTTCTCAACAATAGGTTGATCAATTTGATGCTCTATCGCCATTTGTTATTTTTTGTATCTTATTTATGCCAAATCACCTGTCTCCATCACAACAGCTGATAATCCAATCGTTTGTAAGCAAAAGAAATCTCGTTAGAGAGATTCTAGATGACTGTTTTTATACTGGTGTTGTTATATTAGTTGAAGTAATAATATAGTTTATTATTCTCATTTAATCTAGAGCGTAAGCACATATTGACTAAAAACGATAAACGGGTATCTATGACAACCTTATACAGTGAATATTAAAGGAAGTTCCTTACGTTATTTGTGATATAAGCATTTTTTTATAACGTATTTTATTGACTATAACTTTCGAACTCAAAACTTTACGCAAAGTTTGAAAAGCATTTCTCCCGATTTCTATAAGCCACAATGTGTGCTCAAAAACTCGAAAATACGCCTTTAGTCAGACTCTCATATTGTGATACCAGAGTTAGTCCAAGACAATGACATTATTAGAAAAGGTCAGAAAAAGCCAAATTCGATTTGATATGAACTACCAATTCTTCGTTATTTTGCCATAAAAAAGGGAGACTACCCCATCAAAACAAATGATATATTATCACCAGTTTTCAGAAATCAAATCAATTTTAGGTACTCTTTAGAAAATCGACATGAATTTCAATATTTTAAATAAATTACTTTATATTTTACGTTTACAACAATTAGAATCAGGCTGTTGTGATTGGCATAGTGTCAACGTAGATTTGAATAAACTAATAAATAAAAAATAGTGACAAAAATGGTTTTATATATATTTTACATAATAATTGTCAACTATTGCTGATGGAGTTTATCGATATGGAAGAAATTAGATTTAAAGCTTTATTTATATTGAATTAGAGACATTATTATCATATTTCTAACGGTGGCCTTCTAGCTACACTATTTTGTTTGACTTACCAACTTTGCGTAATAAAGCTATAATCCTATATATAATTTCTCTCGGTTAAGCACTATGAGATAAAACAAGCCAATCCTACAGAATTAAGCAAATTCCTTAAATGACCAGGTGTGCTAATTTCTTACTACGATTATTGTCATAGGTAAGTTTTAACAAAATAACGAATACGCAAAACTAGAGCATTTCTTTACGTATTTCGTTAAGCTACAAATGCATAAAAACGAATACTATGGCTCTCAAATATTTATTCTCTATTAAATTAATTATCTAATATTAAATTATAATATATATGTTAAATGAACTTATAATATAACATACTTGAAATATAGATATTAAAGTGTCGTAAATTAATACTAGACCAAATCTATAACAAATAGAATAGGCAAAATTATAAGTCTTTTTTTGAGCTACCAAATTTTGACTATTATTTCTCAGAGGTCTATATTGGTGTTTCATTTGCTACTTCATTATTTTTAGATAATAGCTATGTTATATATAAATAATATATATTTAATTATATTTTTACTTATATGGTATATATAACATCATATTGCCAATTTTTAAAGTCAAAGAAAGGCGATTAAAATTATTAGTTTGTATTTTATTGTAAGCGAAAGTTCCACTCAGGATAATTTCCCAAAGTTTCTTTCTGTACTTCCCTCCATTTATTTAGATTTTTAATAAATTTATATATTAGTATATTGCATTAGCTCTGTAAGCTTGTACTTCTATGATAGTAAGCACTTTCTTTAAATTACTTTTTCATATACAATAAAGCCAAAAAAATAAATAATGGTTATAACTTTAAATAATGGTTAATAACGGGGGATATATATGTACAAATCCCCTTCAAAAAATAAAAAAGACGTTTGGTTTAAACAAGGCAATTTAATATATATTAATATATATATATATTAATATATAATATATATATATTAATATATACTATATTATTATATTAAATATATATATTAATTATTTTAATATTATATAATATATATATAATATATATAATATATATTATATAATATATATAATATAATAATTATATATAATATATATTATATACTATATATATAAAGACTTGATCAAGGGTGGCTTCACTATAACTGGTAGATAATAATGTTACTCGCTTGAACCTTCTTGGTTCTTCCATTTAGTTAAAAAATCCTTTGATCTGCCATAAACATACTACTTAACTAACTTCTTGAAAATTTGTGCATTTATCTTCTGTTTATTTATTCCTCTGATGGATCTATTGTTAATATTCTTTTATTAGTGAATAAGATATAATCTCTTCGTTCCTTTATTTCTCATATCTAATTATCCACCCATGCAATTCTACATCCCTTTACCTTACTAACTCTTCTCTAATTTTCAGGTGATTAGTCCCTCTATGTGACTGTATATAAATCACAGCCTGTAGAATTACATTTGATAGTTCATAAAATTGGCATAGTGGGGACCGCGATAGCGAACTCTCCAGTGCGAGTGGTCTATAAGAGCCTGGCACCTGAGATTCTTTTTTTCGACTCTACTGCTCTTGACACCATAGATAATTGATGAGTTATTACCATATCGAGGGGACTAGACAATGCACGGAAAGCATAGAGGTGAATACGCGACGAGCACGTGACAATGGAAAAAAAAACTCTGGGGTGAGAGAACCATCTCTGAACGTTTGCGTAAGCTTTAATATAGTGCGCGCTAAAAACTCTCACTTATGTTCTGAACCTAAAATCTTGAAGCGTGTTCTTGAACTACTCTTATTACTGGAATACATCTGGAGATCTCGTGGTTACTTCAAGAAACTCTAAAATGTATAGTGTGGTACTCGTTGCTCGACGCTCTCTCTTCGACGAGGGTTCATACTGGTAAGAGAAATTGTCCCATTACTTTGGTGTGTTTTGTGTCATTATGCTGTCAGTGAGTGCGCATATTATAATGCGTAAAAAGGCTTTATAATCTTGTAACATGCGCTTAGCTGAACTTATATCTCCGCGTATCATATGGTTTGCAATCCATATTTCTCTCTTGTCTTATCTATAAGATGTTATATATTAAATATATTATTTTCTCAAAATTTAAATGCATATTAAAAAAATCTAGAGATGTGTGCGCGACTTATTGATGAGAACGACCACTTCCTTCGCATATATATCTCGTAATTATGAGTCTTCCATACAAGTTTGTGTTTATTTATTCACTCTAGACATTCATTATTCTTATTATTTCCCATAAGAAGGTTTTTCTACCCGCATGAATGAGACTTAAAATTGACTCTCTCTCTCTCGATTGGATCAATGAAATAGAAAATTAAAAAGGGAAAATAATAAACAACATCATCGCGCACATATTTATCTTTTGCAAATCTCTGTATAGTGGCGCGCTTTTGGTTACAATATGTGATTGTGACATACTTGGATAGCATAACTGATGTGCTCTTAGATCCCATGACTTGTCAAGTTTAATTTAACAATTGCCAAAACTAAGACATTATTTTTAGTAATATTCTACTACTCAAACCACATCGTATTCTTATCTCTGAGCCACCTTACGCGGGTCTGTACCATACCTCGTCTCCTTCTGATTAGTGATATTTTATTTTTCCCGGTCCTTCACCTGCAATGAACGAAGAAGAAAATGAAGCATTTGTTGATACAAGTCTTATAATAGAAAATTTGGAAACCACATATCATAATTGGTATCTAACCTCACCAACAGCCGAACCTGCCAATTACTAACAGCTTTAGGTAAGTTCACTGTTCATGGTGATGACTGGAATTGTGATATTTATATCTATTCCGAACAGTTATTCCAAGTTTTATAATGAGATTATTATATCGATCCTTGTATTAGGACATTTAACTCTGTTCTATACACTTTGGGAGGGCTTCAGCTCTCCCTACTTTTGGATCAATTTGAAAGATTTTAAAACTAAAAAGTAATATATGTTATAACTGTCCTCTCACCTACTTACAGTTCTCACTTATGCACTCTTATCTCTGCAACGTGACTATTGGCGCACTATATTCTTACTATTACTAACAGGTTAATACCAACGGTGACAGTAGTGTCTTCAAGAAGTAAGATCTCATTCTCGCTTGGTCATCACGATATTGGTGATTATCGAAAATCACACATACACTGTTCGTTGATAAGGGCCTCTACTTTTCGCGCTCAACCTTTTCCTGTGAAATTTCCCTTTGACTCATCTCTCTGGTTTAATTTTCTCTAGCTCATGCTATTTAATCTTCCTCTCTTTTTAAAACTATGTGCATCTGTAACACAAAAGGAGGTTCTGTGTTATGGTGCTTGGTGTACTTTTGATATATAGGTCATACTTTTCTTTATATTTTCTTATAGCCCTCTCCTTGGAAAAAGCTTCTAGCAGTGAATTGTTTGGTGAATTGTAAATAATATAATTAATAAATATATATATATATATTATATTATATAATTAATATATATATATAAATATAATATTATTATATATATATATATATATTGTTATATATTATATATATAAATATATTATTATTATATATATAATATTATTATATATATATATATATAATATTTAATGATATATATATTAATACATATATATTATAAATTTCGTATATAAACTAATAATTTTAAAATAAACGTTTTTACCTCACATATACTTTATTATCATTATTTTACATTTTTAAAAATAAATTAGAAATAAAACTAAAGTATGAAATATATTTTGCCTTTATAGTATATATAAACATTATTCTCTAAAAATGTAAAGTAAGTATATAGTAGGGTACTGAGATCGTTCAGTTGGTTTTCACGATGGGGTAGATGTAGAGGATACTTCCTCTGCAATACTTTTAGTATATATTGTAGAGAATCTCATAGGAAATTCCTAAATAAGCATAATATATATTATATATATTATATATTATATATTTAATATATAGTATATATAAATTATATATTATTAATATAATATATATATATAATATATATATATTTATATTATATATATTATATATAATATATATATTAATATTAATATTATATATTAATATTTATTATACTATATTATATATATATATATATATATATATTAATATTAATATATATTAATATATTATTTTATATTAATATATATATATATATAATATATATATAATATATATATATATATATATATATATTATATATATATATATATATATATATATATTAATATATAGAGTTAAAGAGAGATATAGAAGATATATATATATATATATATATATGTATTATTGTTATTTTATTATTGTTTATTATTTTATTCTTGAAAGCTTTCTGCTGTATTCAAGTTGTGTTTTTTTCCTAAATTGCTACTCTGACTTTGGTAATGTATAACGTGGTATAATTATTTTTTATGATATATTAAGTTTTTAGTTAGAGATAGAGGTATTTTAACTCGCCATTCCCTCCAAATTTTATTATATAAGACGGTACTGCTCCAGGAGCGCGTATACATGGGTAGGTTTAGGGTTAGTGCTCCTTATACCCAATTATTTTTGAGTCTTTTGATAAATAAATTAAATGGTAAAAGTAGGCTAAACATTACAATTTTTTATATATAGAAAAATGAAAACAATAATAACTGATTTATTTTTAACAAATAAATAGTATTAAGCATTTCTCCCTCACAAGTCGATTCAGCAAAATAGACGTACTATTTATCTAACACTAAATTCATCTTTGTCTAATCTGTTCTTTGCGTGTGCTCTGTTCACTCTCAGGAGTAAATATTTTTACTGACTTATTAATGCGGACTCCCTATTTCCAAGACAACGCCTTACAGACAGCACCCTATATCATGCTATGGGCGTACGTGGATTTTCATATTTCATGAATAGTAAATATATTGGCCAGGCCAGACATTTTTACCTTGCTGTACGAACGAAAAAAACTACGAAGAATCCACGAGAACGAAACTTTTCGCTCAGGCAAAAACGTACGAAGAAATTTGAAAAAAAGAATTTTGAATTACCTGCTCTCTGCTGCGTGCCTCTCTACATACTCTACTACATCATACGAATTGTATATACACTACTCAAAGTATGTGTGATTAATATGTTATTACTCATATATATATATATATAATATATATATTATAATATATATATATATACTATACTAATTATATATATACTATATTATAGTATATATATATAAATATATATAGATATAATAATATATATATATATTATATATATTTTATATATATATATAATTATATATAGTGTTGTTATCATGATATAGTATACTAATATATATATATATATAGACGTGTCGTAATAATGCGATATATCTACTCAGTTTGATACAGTATATATATTATAGTTATATAGTATATGTAGTGAGTATAGTGTTGTCATATCTATACTTAATATACCCACTATATCACATATTATTATCTCTTGCTAATAGTGAATTATATGCCTATTAAAGCTACTATATGTCACTCTTAAGTTAAATAATAATAGGTATATATATCCATCTTACGCTCAAGGTATTATCTCTTGCAATAGAGTACAGACCATAGTGCGTAATATGACTTTAATCATATACGTATATGCTCTATGAGTGCGCTCAAAGGAACAAAACCCTCGCATAGAGTATAAAATTACTTGGAAAATAGCTAACTGTGCAGATGTAATTGATGTTGAGTGATACTCCCTCATTGACTCGTGATAAAGGAATACGAATAAAATGAGATGAGTAAAAACCCGCAATTAATGTATAGAAACGATTTTAATGTCGTAAGGAAACGCACCACTCAGAGGAATAAAGCGAGAAGAAAGATCACATGACAAAGGATTTGAGTCATTGGTAGTTAAAACCAAGGTCTGGATCATTGATTGAGACATTAAGAAAGGGTTAAAATTTGATTGATCAACTAACTCTCTAGTCTCTCTCTCTCGCGCGCGTGAAGAGTGGAACTGAATACTATATCTGAGAAAAGATGAAAATAACGCGGATGCTGATGGAAGCTGCTAAGAGGGCAGCTTATTATTGTGTCTAGGTAAGGTTCTTACTCAAATATATCGTTATTGTAGAAGAAGATACTTTAGATAGGCCTTAGAATTAATATAATTATTAATGAGTGTATTAGTGTGATGGTAGTGATAACGATAATATTAATAAATAACAAACCTTCCTTTATAGGGCTCTGCCCGATGAGTTGTGCTTGGGTCGTGAAATCTAATATATAGTGGAATAAATAAAGTAGTGGATTGAGAGGTAAAGTAAGATGAAAGGTATATAATAAGTTATAGCTCATAGTAGTATTCTGTAAGTGAGTGGCCTGTGGCACACGTAATAGCTTATTATGGATTTTGTTTAGAATGGATATTATATTATATATATATAGTACATAGAATTACTAGATATAATGATTTATAAATTTAAATTATATATTGATAAAAGGTCAAGAGATACGTGCTTTATATAGGTTGTGACATAACGTCCAAGGTATCTCAATCTTATATGATATAAAGGTAGCTATAATGTTTATATAGATGTTAATACTATACTATTGTGTTAGTAATTTATTAGGCTTATATTTATAGATGGATATTATACGTATGAGTGATTTATGTAATGACGATTCAGTATTGATAATATTGATATTGATATTGATAGAGTGGTAAAAATAAATGGATATATTATAATATTATATGAATATTAAGTAGTGTATCAAAAATATTATAAGGATGGTGAAGGTATGTTGTGATATATATTATAATATTTGAATTGATATATTACTATTATTGATTAGTCTAGGAGATAAGTGTGGATAAACTGCGAGAATGGGCGTAGGAAAGGTGTTGATTTCTGTGAGTAGAAGATGAATACGAATAGTATAATATTAATTATATTAGTGTGTATCGTGATATATGATAATACTATTCTCTACTTATTAAAACTCTCAAAGTATATATATAATGATTATATAATTTAGTATATATTCTATATATAATGAGTACTGTAAATACTAGCAGTTTATGTGTTGTAGATATAGATATATATACATATTGTTATCGTATATTATGATTATTTTAATAAGAAGTATTAACTTTCTTTAGATAACTAATCTCAAGAGTCGTAGAAATGTAAACGGAAGATGTTTATAAAGAGCTCAAATAAATAGTGTATACTGATTGAAGAGGACTAGTGAAAAACCTCATGATACGATCAAACAAATAACAAGACCTCTTAATTATAAAGATTATTGGAGGAAGCGGGGTGTGTTTTTAACCTAATATTGTTTGACCGCTCCAATGCAGAGAAGAGAGCTCGCAAAGTTGATTCATATAATGCAGCAACAATTACAAGCAGATAAATTAAAAGGTGGAGTAGGGAGGAAACACTAGTTCTGAACATGACTTACACGCCATAAATATTAACATTTAACGAAAGTTTTTATAAGCATATTTATAAGGTTGCTGTGGAGGGTTCTTTGAATTCTTATTTAAGTATAGCATTCTCTTGTGGGATTATGATAATGTATGGTTTCGTTCTTGAGCAACCTTTCCTAGCAGTGACCATGAATAAACCTAGAACCCACCAGTTTTCAGCCGTGTCTTTGAGAAACCAAGCTTCGAATTCACTTACAACTACAGAGAACTCTGTCCATTTACCTTGAAGTAAACAACTTTATAGGTAGCAAAGAGTATTCTTCAAGATGGTGGGTACAATCAAACCAATAAAATTAAACTACTTTTATAACATTGTTTGCTTATAAGTGGCGTAACGAAATTAATGGTCGTAAAAATTCTAAGCAGCACTTAGTTCCAACACATATATTTACTTCGTAACTTGTAAACATTTTACGTCTTACCACTTCTTAAATAATATAAGGAACAGGTTAAACCATTCTCAACTGCCACATATTTAACCAGTTCTTGATACTCTTTTACAGGTAGTGTTAACCCTTCTAGACATGCCATGAAAATATGATTTTGGAAACAATTCTTCCCCTGCAATGAAAAAGATATACTGTAAAATTTGAAAATAATTTTCTGAAAGCCAGTTAGTGTTACAACTACTCAATATAATAGACATTTAAGTATTTCCCAAAACCAAAAGGACTCCAACTTCGAGAGGCAATTGGCAAAAAAACCCCCCACGGGGAGGCGATCCACACTAACACATGGTTAAGAGTTAAAAATCATACACACCAATAGCCAGCGAAAACCAGCTCTCCCAAACTATAGGAGGCCGCTCGGTAGGTATAGAGCAAGCAATGTTACGCGACACTACCTTTCTTAGGTTGGACCATTACCGCTAGTTTGCTTAATGGAAAGGGCACATCAAAGCGAACGCGAATGCGAGCGCTATGCAAACGCGAATGCGAACGAGATCGCGCTCGCGATCGCGAAAACATAGAAATCATGCACGTAGAAATGCTTTGTTAGATTTTTCAAGACTCATTATAATTCAACTGATCAGCGAGAAGATTATAATCAATTGTACCAGCGACCTCATTAAATTATTATAATACAACAGTTCAGCGACCGATTATAATCAACTGATCAGCATTTACTCACGAAACAATTTGGTCGGTTTGGCGAGTCTTTAACCGAATCATGCCAAAATGTCTCGTTGGTTTGGAGTACCTTTATAATTTCTGCTTCATATTATTATTATTATTATTAATTATTATTATTATTATTATTATTATTATTATTATTATTATTATTATTATTATTATTATTATTATTATTATTATTATTATTATTATTATTATTATTTACATTATTATTTACATTATTATTTACATTATTATTTACATTATTATTTACATTATTATTTACATTATTATTATAATATTATTATATATTATTTATTATTATTGATATTATTATATTTATTTTATTGAAAAGTTTTTTTGTTATATTATATTATTATTATTATTATTATTATTATTATTATTATATTATTATTATTATTTACATTATTATTACATTTATTATTTACATTTTTATTATTATTTACATTATTATTTTATTATTATATTATATTATTATTATTAATTATATATTATTATTATTATTTATTATTAAATTATTTTTTTATGCTGCTAGAATAATTATTTTTTCTGTTTTTTGGTTATTATTAATATTTACATTATCAATTTGCAAAAATCTTCTCGTTGACGTATTTTTTATTATTTACATTATTATTATTATTATTATTATTTATTATTATTATATTATTATTATTATTATTATTATTATTATTATTATTATTATTATTATTATTTACATTATTATTTACATTATTATTTATATTATTATTATTATTATTATTATTATTATTATTATTATTATTATTATTATTTAACATTATTATTATTAATTTACATTATTATTATTATTATTATTATTATTATTATTATTATTGATTATTATTATTATTATTATTATTATTATTTTAATTACTTATTAATTAATACTGATATCATAAACAAATAAATTGCTACTTAATCACTGCTCTTTCTAGCTTTGTATATTATTTATTATTATATATTATTATTATAATTATTATTATTATTATTAATATTATTACTATTATTAGTATTATTATCTATTAATATTATTAAAACTTTCTCTTTATGAGTGGAATTGCACAAAAGAAATGGTAAATTAAAAAATCAACTTTGATTCCAAATTCAAAACAGTTTTCAACAGGAAATAAGAAATGAAAAACTTTAAAAACTTGAGCAAAATTTATTGGAAATGGTAAATACGTTTAAGTATATTATTATTATTATTATTTATTATTATTATTATTTATTATTATTATTATTATTATTATTATTTTATATTATTATTATTATTATTATTATTTTTATCATTATTATTATCATTGTTATCGTTTGTTACTATTGTTATTGTTATTGTTATTGTTATCGTTATTGTTATTGTTATTGTTATTCCACAGTAATTATTTTTATTATTATATTATTATTATTATTATTATTATTTATTATTATTATTATTATTATTATTATTATTATTATTATTATTATTATTATTATTATTATTAATGGTGGAAAATCCCTGTTATTTTTATTATTATTATCTTCTCCTCCCATAATTGCTAAGTACTCAAAGGCCAGCCCCCATAATGAATGAGGCTTTGAGGTGACAAACTTACAATGGTTTAAAAGCTACTTGGAGGAGAGATCTCAATACTTAAAACTAAATGAAACTAATTCAGTCACACTTCAAACATCAATCGGCGTACCCCAGGGGCTCAATTCTTGAACGTTTTTATTACTTATTTACAAATGATCTGTATCAGCTATCATGGGACGCTTTCAGTCTCATTTTGCCGACGATGTACCTCAATCTTAATAATGGCCAAGGATGCGCGAGTCTTATCTCGTAAGAAGCAGTAAACACATTAACAAAAATAATGAAATTGGATAGATGCTAACAAGCTATCTATTAATTTAAATAAAATATCTTATATTATTTTTAAAGCAACAAACCAATTAACGATTTAAATATTAAAATTAATAATGTACAACTGAAAGGGCTACAAATGCTAAAATACTGGAAATTAACAATCGATGAAAAGCTGACATTTAAAGAACATATTAACAACCTAGTTAGCAGAGTGTCGAGATACATGTATATGCTAATAAAATTAAAAAATAATGTACCTCTTTCCATTCTTAGGAAAATATTGTTTTGTTGCAATTAGTAGACCCATTTCAGATACTAGGAAAATTATTTTCTGTTATTATAATTAATTCATTTAAAGATAATTTGTAAATATCATACCTATGTAATAAATGTATTTTCTTTTCTGGAATTAAAGATTTTTGAAGTTTGAAAAAATTATTATTATTATTATTATTATTATTATTATTATTATTATTATTATTATTATTATTATTATTATTATTATTATTATTATTTATATTATTATTATTATTATTATTATTATTATTATTATTATTATTATTATTATTATTATTATTATTATTATTATTATTATTATTATTATTATTATTATTAATTATTATTATTTATTATTTATTATTATTATTATTATTATTATTATTATATTATTATTATATTATTATTATTATTATTATTATTATATTATTATTATTATTATTATAGTTAAAAAAGTTGAGGAATATTTTATTCATATTTTTTTACGCTTATATATTTTATTTTAAATTCAGAGGCAATATACTTCCACAATTAACTAAATTATTTGGAAATTTAATTAGCAAAAAATAGCCTCTACCAATATCACCAATATGAACTGTCTATCTAAAATTCTAAAAGAGAGAGAGAGGAGAGAGAGAGAGAGAGAGAGAGAGAGAGAGAGAGAGAGGAGAGAGAGGAGAGAGAAGAAGGAGAGAGAGAGAGGAGAGAAGAGAGATTACCTGGCAAGAGCCTGCGATGCTTTTTTGTCTCTGTAAAGATTGGCTACAGCTTTTTCACATACTTATCAAGGTCTTTCATGAAGTTCTCCGTATTATAAACTCCCTGGACAGTCGCGGGCTAATATAGTTTTCTTGGTTTAATGCTTGTTTGAAAGTTGATTGGGTGGAGTCCATCAGTTATTGTGAGCTATAAGTGAATAACAATCAAAGTACCTGTTTGAAATATGCGGGGAATATATATATATATATATATATATATTATAATATATATATAATTATATTATATAATATATATATATATATTATATATATATTTATATATATATATATATATATATATATAATATAATATTATATATATATATATATTATATAAAATGTTACGATATAATATAACCAAATTAAAATTTTTGATTAAGGTAATACATACTTAATAAACTGTTTTATTGGGGAAAACTCAAATTTAATTAAAAATTGTTTCTAATTTAAAATATCTAAAATATATATGAATAAAAAAAGCGTTAATTTTGTTGAATGTTTTTAAAATAAATAAAAAATAAAATAAAAATTATATTTATATTTACTCCGTTGTATTTAAAGTAATAATATTAATATTATTTCATTTTATTCATTCAATTATTTTTCGTATTTCATCTTTTGTAATATAAATATATAAAATGATGAAAAAAATATATAAGATACTATCACCTAAGAGTTAAAACTAGTTTCATACCAAAGCCGCCACGGTAGCTCAAGTGGTTTAGAGCACTCACCAACCAAAGTTGGGGGGTCTCAGCGTTCGCACTGGCCTGGTGGAGAAATGTTGAGCTGTTTCTCTCCTTGGCCTTTGGCTTTCGTCCTAGCCCTTGCTTGAACGTTTAATGACGGTACACACCTCCTACTATTAGAGCTCTGCCAGTGCGCGGTGAGGTTTATCTGTTCTTTAAAAAAAAAAAAAAAAAAAAAAAAAAAAAAAAAAAAAAAAAAAAAAAAAAAAAAAATCTAGTTATTTAGAGTTTCTGCAACGATTCTGACAAAGATTTCTGAAATTTTCTCCCGTAAACAATAGCGAGATTTTATTCCTACCATTCGCACCTGTAGAATCAGAATTTGGGTGGAAGCCAAAGCCGGAACTATTAGTAGGAAAACTTTGATTAAACGGAGCCGGAGCCGGAGCCGGAGCCGGAGCCGGAGCCGGAGCCGGAGCCGGAGCCGGAGCAGGAGCCAGAGCCGGAGGCAGAACAAACCAAAATTTGGTATTGAGACAGACGAAAAACTAATAATTTATAAATTTAAAAAAAGTTATAAGTTTTAAAATTTAAAATTTTAAATTTAAAATTTAAAAAATTTAATTATTTTTTTTTAAAATGGTGGAACAAGAGTCGGATTCAAAGCCGGATTAGACGCAGGTTAAAAAATCAACGGTCACTCAGTCCTACTCCTACCATCATATTTTAATAAAATTTACAATATTTTAATAACATCTTTTTAATATTATTTGCAATATTTTAATAATAATATCTTTTTCTATTTACATATCACAATAAAAATTTTATTTCTTTTTAAACACCTTCGAAGTACAGTAATTAACAATTTATATAGTAAACAAAAAATAAAATAAAATAAAAAAATTAATATATAATTTAAAAATAAAATAAAAATAAAAATAAAAAAGATACATTTCTAAAATTGAACAAAGTTATCCTTTTCTGAGAAACCTTATTTATAGATACAGTACATTAACCTTATTGTAGATCACTTCACAACCTTATTAACACACACACACACACCTACACACACACACCTACACACACACACACCTACACACACACACAAACACACCTTTACACACACACACACATACACACACACATACACACACCTACACACACGCACATACACACAAACAAATTTCCTCACCTAATTTAAGATAAAACGATTCCATCCTTGATTGAAACATATACACATAGCAAGGTATAAAATGATAAAATGGACTGAAATATATTATATTTATATAGAGGATGATAGAGGATCTTACAATAGCTACATCCTTTCTATTAGTATTTTATCTATTGATATCCTTTATGGAATGTTTATTTGTGTGGTTTGTAAACACCCATATTATATATATATAATATATATATAATATATTATATAATATATATATATATATATATATATATATATATATATATATATAATATCTCATATTATATATATATAATATATATATATATATATATATATATAATATAGCTTGGGATTACACTTACTTGAGATTATATTAATATATAAATATATATGTGTATATATATAATATATAATATATTATAGTTTATATATTATATATATATATATATATATCATATATATATATATATTATATAATACTAAATATATATATATATTATATATAATATATATAATATTGATATATATATATACTATATATTATATAATTATATAATATATACTATATATATATATTATAATTTATATATAATATTATATATATATATATATATATATATAATATATATAATTTATATAGATGGAATATATATATATATATATATATATATATATATATATATATATAATAAATATTATATATATATATATATATATTATATATATATATTAATATATATATATATATATATAATAGCTTCGGATTAGACTTACTGAGAATTTATATATATATATATATATATATATATATATAATTATATATATATAATATATATATATATATATAGTATATAGATATAACTATATATATATTATATTATATATTATATATATCTATATATATTTATAATATATATTATATTATATATATATATATATACTATATATATATATATATATATATATATATATATATATATATATATATATATATATATATAATATTTTTTTTTCTTTTTTTTTTTTTTTCTACTCTTTCCCGCTGAGCGGGGTAGTGGTACGGTACAGCTCTCCCACTCCACCTCCCCTCAATCTCGCCTCACCCACCTCCTCACCCCACTTCTATCCCGCCAAACCCTAACCCTCTTCCTCCCTCATCCCTCCCCCCTCCAGCATCATCCTTTATTCCATCCATCCACCTCCTTCTTGGTCTCCCCCTTCCTCTCCTTCCATATCCCCTCCGCCTCCCAAAACTCTCCTAACCACTCTCTGTTCTTCCATTCTCACTAGATGCCCATACCATCTTAACATTCCCTACACCGCTGTTCCCACCAAAACATACCTCCTATCACATCTCTCCCTCACCACCCTATTCCTAATCCTCTCCCTTCTACTAACCCCACAAACCGTTCTCAACCCCTTCATCTCAAATACTTCCAACTTCTTCCTGAGGACCTGGCATTCAACCCCACGTTTCACAACCCATACAACACCGCTGTTACACAATTTTCAAACATACTATCTTAACTTTCTGTGAATAAATCTCCCCCCTTTCCAATTCTCTCAAGCCACTCAAAGCCTCCTCATTCTTCTCCTACTACATAAATGTTTCTATCTCCTCTTCATAACCTCCCCCTTTACCAATCCAATACCTAAATATCTAAACATCTTTACTTCTTCCAAAAACTAACCACCCCCCACTCGAACCTCATAACCCTATCCCCATCCCCTCATCTGTTTCCTACTCCTCAAACACTAACACTTTACTCTTTACCAGAAGATTATATTTTAAGCCCCTTTTGCCGCACACATTCTCTCAAACTCCCTCACCAAATACCTCAATTCTTCCGCGTTCTTTCGCCACTAGGGCAGTAAATTCATCCGATAACATTATACATAGTTCACTTCCCTTCTGACCATTCCCATTTGTCAATTCCACCCCCCTCCCCTACCTCACCATTCCTCTGCAAACACTCTCCATAAACAAATTGAATAGCCACGGCAGGCGACATTACACACCCCTGCCTCAGTCCTCTCACCACCCCAAACATCTCACTCTCCCCTCCTAACTCTCTCACACACATTCTACTATTCCTATAAAAGGCCCTAATACCTTTACCCTAATTTACCCCCCACTCCATTTTCCTCCAACACCCTCCACAATTCTCCCCTCTTCACTCTATCATATGCTTTCTCTAAATCTAAAAAAACACCCATACACTTTCACCTTTCCTCTCTAATACTTTTCTCCACTTAAATGCATTCTTGTAGTGTGAACACTTTGGTCCACACACCTTCATTTCCAACTACCCCTAAACAATCCTTTGTTCTTCCCCATTCTTCCCTCCGTTAACCCTCTTCACTCTCTCAAATCAGGATTCTACACAATACACTTTCCCTACACACCTTAATTAGACATATACCCTCTATAATTCCCACATCCTATCCTATCCCCTTTCCCCTTAATCAGAGAAAAACCAAACAACCCATCCTCCCAATCCTGTAGGGTCAACCTCACCATCCTTCCAACATATATTGTATTAACCTCTATACAACCCATTTCTCTTCCACCCCAATATAACCTACCATTCGTGTAAACAAATTTCCATTCATCACCCCAGCCAGACCTGCGGGACTTCAGCCTCTTTTTTCCTTTAATTTCAAAAATTTGAAATAATTTCCCCCATTTGTATTTCATCCTCCCCTCCCTCCCCACCAATTCACCCCCCATCCTCACCTCTTGCAAATAATCCTCCCCATCCCCCAAGACCCACCTCATTTTAATCAATCACTAAAATACTCCCCCACCTCTTCCTCAACCCTATCCTCTCCTCCTAATCCACTCCCCATACTCTCCATACCACCTTAATCCTCTCCCAACATCTC
>JABUQX010015830.1:12500-20000 GCA_015478945.1 Trachelipus rathkii | reverse complement strand
ACTGGTAACGAAAATCATAATATTTCCTACTCGCGACGCGTATCGTTTAAATGTGACTCGCGTATTAAGATTCATCACCGTTTATTAAAAATAAATAATTAAATATATATATATATATATATATATAATATATATATATATATATATATTAATTATATATATATATATATATATATATATATATATATATATTATATATAATATATATATATATATATATATATAATTATATATATATAAAGCCGTTTTTGTTTTTGCATTTGTAAGCGAAAAATCTCGAGTTTACTCGTTTTTGTTAAACTTACCGAAAAATCGCAAAAAATGCCTCACCAAACGTAAGGAAATTTCCTTAATTCTGTAAAGTTCCTATTTCCCGTGCTTTGCCGAATTAAGCACTTCTTACGAAAAATATAAACAAACAAGATGGCGACCTGGTGTTTGAATTGATGAATGTTTCAATTATTAACAGCTCAAATCTATTCTTCAAATAGATAAGTTCCATCACAAATAGTTGATCAAATTATTTGTAATATAAACCATTTTATGTTATAATTTTTTATTGTTTATTTCCAAAACCACTGTCCATCACAGTAGCCGATTCCAATTGTTTAAAAACAAAAGTAAAAACCTAGCCACAAATCGCGGTCTTTTAAACAGGAAATTAGTGCTAAAACAGGATGAGCATTTCTTATCGCTCATAAGAACAAATGAAAAAAACGAAAACGGTTTAAATTTAAAAGCAAAAAATACCAAAATTCATTTTATCGTAAACCTTCGTATTATTACAATTATGATTAAAGGAGATAGAACTAAAAAATTAGTCCAATTAAAGTATTAGAACTTGGTGACTTCTATTTACGCAAGCCCACTAAACTTACTTGGACAATTTCTTTTATTTTCTGTCTCCTTAATCATAAAAAATTGCTGGCCTAAGGTCCCGCATACAAAAGCCTTTGTTATTTGTTCTGATTGAAGTTTTCCATGAAGGAAATTCACCTTTCCCGAAATTTTCTAGCTTTAGCCTTTTATCCCTCTAACCTTTTTGATAAACTATGTTTACTCGTTTTCTCGATTAAAAAACACTTATCGCCTAAAAATACTGCAATAAATGATGTTCCTAAAACTTCCTATTTATGCTCGCCTTTTCTACATTGGACCCCTTTCCAATGATCCTCACTTTCAGATTAGAAACATCTTAAAACAAAACTTTCCCACCAATTCAAGTTTCTTAGTATCTTTTATAATAACAACTCAATTTGCAGTTCTTAAGATTAAAGAAAGCGAATCCCCATGAACTTGAGTCCACACAATTCGTTTACCAAATATAAATGGTCGACTGTAACATTCGACTATGTACGTTCAACTTTCCTATAACTAAAATGCAAGCTTCAAACCACATGGAATTTCCTTCGAAACTTATCTCCCACTCTTCTCAACCAAGAATTTAGCTGTCAGAATCACTATGACCTCAATAGCCACCCTTAATTTCTCTTTAAAAATTCTCCATCTTCCCAAAATGCTTCTACAATGAAGAACTTAAAAATTGGAATCTTTTTATATAAAAAACACTTAAACATACACTTAACATCCATAAGACTCTTTGTACTCCTGAATGCCTGTATATTGCCTAAATGTTCGTGCCAAAAAACAAACACGATTTCTGCGAGTTTACTTTTGTTTTGCAAACAATAGGTATCAGCTTTTGTGATGACCTCGATTTCAAATAAACTAAATAAAAAAAAAAAACAAATAGAAATATATTACAAAAAAATTGACTCAACTATTGTGATGAGTTTATCGATTTGCGAAAAAATAGATTTAAAAGCTGATTTTACTTGGAATGAAATATTCATTCATATTCAAACGGAGCTAACACGCCGTTAGTTTTTTTTTTACACATTTTCGCAAGAACGCGCTAAATTCAGCAATCACAGGAATATCAGCAACCTTATAGAATTAAGAAATTCTTTACGTTTGTTAAGCATTTCTTACGATGTGCGCTAAGTTTGACAAAAACGAACCCAAACTCGAGCATTTCTTACTTTTCGTAAGCACAAATGCAAATATGAAAACGCCTATATTAACATACAGTAGGCCAGTAGAAAGGGAAACTATCTGCAAATTTGTGGATATATATATATTATATAATATATATATATATATATAATATATATTATATATATATATATATATATATATATATATATATATATATATAAGTATATATATATATATATATATATATATTATTACTATATTATATATATATATATATAATATATATATATATATATATAATATTAATATATAATATATATATATATAATATATAGTATATATAAAATATAAGATATATATTATATATATGAAAGGCAAGAACCAATATTGATCCTCGCCTGAGCCCCAATTCCAGCCCCCTAAAAATGACAAAAATTCGAATTTCAGCCAATTTTGAACCCTTTTAACACCAAAGCTGTAGCTTTTTTTTTGCCTTCTAAAACGTTGTTCGGTATTTGTCTATATTCATTCTTTCAGAATTTTCAATTTTTCAATATCCATGCTTTTGACATTTGTCGAAACTCCTCCTAAACTATTTTTCGAAATGACTTCAAACTTGAAAATATGCAATAGATATGTCCAAACCTACAAAAGTCATAAAATACTTTTTCGATTTTTTGAGTTTTGTGCTCAGTGTTGTCCAATTTCCAAACCCACTTTTTATTTGAAATGACAATATTGCCATAATTATATTTTCCTGTTCGGCGAAATTGAGAATTTTCAGAGCATATGTAGCCGAGGAATGCACATTTTTTATTTAGATAATTTCCTTTGTATAGGAATTAGGTTTGGATTTGTTCTTGGAACAAATTTAAAAAAAAAAAATATTTTTTTTAAAATTTTTTAAAAATTTCTTTTAAGTATACAAAAAAATTACTAGAAGTAAAAAGATGCATCTTTCCCGAATACATATGCCCTGAAAATTGATGTGAACGAATGAGAAAAAAAAAAGTATATTCCAATTTTCATTTCAAAAATAAAAAAAAAGTCTTCGTGTTGGAAAATTGGACAACGCTACACAAAACTCAAAGAATCGAAAAAATTCTATGTGACTATTGATAATTGACCTATCTAGGCATATTTCAAGTTTGAAATCATTTCTAAAAAAATAAGGGAGTTTCGACAAAATGTCAAAAACATGAGATTTGAAAAAATTGAAAATTCTAAAGGAATGACTACAGTTCACAGAAAAACACCCGAAAACAACGTTTAAGTTGCAAAAGAAGGCCACAATGTTTTATAAGGTCAAAAATCGCTAAAATCCCGAATTTATGTCTATTTTAAGCGAAAATAGGGCTCGCCAGCCCAATATTGGTTTTGCCCTTATTAAATGCAAAATTTTAAAAAAGAAGAAAAAGAAATTAAGAAAACTTAATTTCTAGAAAGGAGTAAGCTTCGCTTTCTCGAATTCTCGATTCATTGAAAAATTTTTAAATTTTCTCTTTGTGATAGCAATGGCTGAAAAACCCCCTTCCAATCAAATCTAGCTATTCGTGAATGATGTTGATAGTTCAAAAAACCTGTTCAACTACCAACACCACCCTGCAGAAATGCGGAACATGGTACGTGATATATAATATAATTATATATAATATTATATATAATATATATATATATATATATATATAATAATATATATATAAATATATATAATAATATACTATATATATATATAATAAATATATATATATATATATAAATCAATTTAAAGACGCAAAATGTGTGGATCGGTTAAACCGTATCGGCAAAATTTTACCGATACCATACTACTTACTCTTCAAATTCCCTGAACCGATACCTCAAAAATCGACCTATACCACCGATACCATGGTATCGGTGCATCACTAATATAATATAAATATATATATATAATATATATATATATAAAATATATATATATATATATATATATATATATATAAATAATATATATAATATTATATATAATAATATATATATATATATATAATATATAAATTTTGTAATATATATTATACTATATATATATATAATATATATATATATATATAATATATATATATATATATATATATATATATATATATATATATAGTATATAATATATATCATAATATATATATTATATACTATATATATAGAATATAATATATATATATTAATATATATTATATATATATATATACCGAATATAATATATATATTAATATATATATAATATATATATATATATATATATATTTATATATATATATATATATATAGATTAATATATATATATATATAATATATATATATATATAATACGAATATAGTAAATTTTGATATAAAGTATAAATATATATATATATAATATATATTTATATATAATATATATATATATATATATATATATATATATATATATATATATATATTATATATTAATATATATTAATATATATATATATATATATATATATATAAATATATATATATATATATATATTATAAAGTGCAGTAAGATTAAATGTTTTAGCATTTAGGCATCTTTGGCATTGAGAACTGATTTTTACACGGTGTTTAAATTAATTGAGTTAAATATGCAAATGTTAAATTCAAAATGAAACTATTAATAATTTTCTACATACCCAAAGGATCTATCTGTTCTGATGAGACAATTCCATGAATATACAAAAAGAAATCAATGAAAAGCTTATTCGATGTTCTGCTCATTATTATTTCTTCTAGGCTAAAAGCACTACACGGTCTATTGCTGTTCAGGTGAATCTACAACAGAAGATATAAAAGATGTTCCATTCAAAGGAGGATCATCTTTGCTATTCAACCAATCGTCAAGATCATCAAGGTTGTCAAAGTTGTCAGCTCTATCAGGGTCGGGACTCAAAACGCCTTTAATGCTTTCTTCAGAGGATTCTGATGGGGTTCCGTGATTTAATTTTAGGGTGAATTTATCTCTGACAGATTCATCAAGAGCAAGGCTTTCTTCAGTTTCCTTGACTTTGAATGAAGTATTTTCGATGTTTTTGTTTTTAGTGTTCTCCTCTTCATCAAATACCGGAACGACATAACCAGAAGAAAGATTCAAATCACTCGGATCAAGATCGTCTTGATATCACAAAACCCATTGGATTTTGATCGTTCGTGCCGCACTGCATAAACGCATTTAACAGGATTCAAAAACTTTAGGGGAAAAGAATAGGGTAAGTTTGCCTCACATTGCACTGGAAAACAGAAAAAGTAGAAGAATATGACGCAAGTCGCAAAAAGAAAGCCCAGCCTAACCACCCCCTTTATACCTTTAGTGGAACTCGTCGCAGTCAGAAACATCCACCCTAGGGCTTCACGGGACTTTGACGGACCCTCACATATGCTAATCCAGCCAATGTAGCGGTTACATCTCTTAGCCCTGGTGGACCGCAACCATACCCCTTCACAAAAACCCCGCCATCACTCCAGATTATGCACTTTTTTCCGCTCATCCTTCAGCAATTTCCTTTTACTGACTTCATCCACTTTTTCTTCGGTCTCCCAGACTGTCGATTTCCAACACACACACCACTATATATTTGCTTAACCAACCGACTCTCATCCATCCTTTCCACATGACCAAAACCAATCTCAATATACTTTCATTATTCTCTCATTTACTTCCTTTCCTCACGCCACACAACTCCTTAATCCCTAAGTCTACAAAAGAAATGCCTTCCCCCATATCAAACCCTTCATACCTTTAGTGCGAGATCGTCCAAATCAAAAATCCACCAAGAGCGCATCCAGCGCCAAACAGACCTCCACTGGGGCACTGTCAGTATGTTGCGGGTTCGTTCCCTGCTGGTGAGCCCACAACCATGCTCCCTTCACAAAACCAACAAACACTTGTTCAATGCTCTATTAATTCTATACACACCCCTTCACTTATAGCCATACATACTTTGATTCCCGTTAAAAGCTACCACCAACACCACATAAATCATTAGCACCTGCCACAAAGCTTTGTGTTGCAAGTCCATAAAAACCTAAATACAATTTATTCTTCTTCTCATTACTCACATTTGTTTCAATGTAATATTTAATCTACAACACCTCTGCCACTTCAAATGTTCACCTTGCTCTTCCGCCAATCAGTTCCCGCAGTCACTTGGCGCACTCTGTCAACCAAAACAAGCATTATATCTTCCCTACAAACACTCAATAAACTAATTCTCCTTATAGCTCCTCCAGTTCCCACATCCCCCTTATCCTAAATTAATGTACTATTTGCTGTTCTCATCCAAATTAAACTCGTTGTTACACAACTTGTAAATATTCAGTCAACCACAATCTCGCCTACCATTCTTGATAATTCACCACGCACACACAAAGTCAATGCAATCACACCTGCTATCACTAAGCGCCATATCCTCGACGTCTAGTCCACATCTGATAATCATTCCGCCTCCTCCAAAATATCTATTCCTTTCATACACTATCAAACAGAAAAACATTCACTACCACCTCTTCATTACTGGCATTACATAGATTTTTCGAAGTGTTTCCTCCACACTCTCCTCAACATCCATTTCTTAGTCACGAAAGTACCATCCCTGTTGTTATTTCAGGAAGATTCCTTGTAAATCTCTTTTCTTAACTTCGCACATCATTTCCAAGAGAGCTTCCTATCCCTTGTAAACCCCCATTCATTCCTTCCAACTGTTCATTTACCTCTTCTTTCCTTTCACGTACAAAAACTTTTCAGTCCTTCTTTTTTCCTCTTATCTATTCTACACATACCTACATATTGGCTTTTAGCACCATTCAACCCCCTCCTTTTCACCTTTAACTGCTCGATCAACCTCTTCATTCAACCACTCCCTACTGATATTCTTACTTCCTCCTTTAGCACATTCACATACTTCTCTTACACTACTAACAAAGGCTTCCCTCATTTGCATCCAGATTTGTTCAGCTTCACCTTGTTCACATTAAACTGATTTATTTTCAAGTGCTCTCACCTACTTTTCCTTTTACCTTGATCACTTAACTTCTCACTCTTAATCCTCTGAACCTTCTTCCTTATCACTTCCCTGTCCATTCATCCCAAACTACTAACGTACATTAGAGCAGCATGATAGATCTAAAATATTCCATCCCAACCCACTCACTAATTTAACTCCATTGACATATTTCAACATCTCTGTCTTCACCAACACAAAATTCAAATATAATTTCACTTCAATATCATCTCTACCTACCTTAACTCTAGTATACTTATGAATACTCTTGTGACCAAAGAATGCATTACTTACACAAATACCTCTCTCCTCAGAGAAGTCAATCACATTAGCAATATTCTTCCGCAACCACAAAGCACCTGTTATATCATCCCTTTTACGATCACCTATTCAAACCATTAAAGTCACCCAGCACAATCAATCTAAAGCTCCTACTCACCCCATCCAAAACATCATTCAGATTATCCCA
>JABUQX010015830.1:0-7500 GCA_015478945.1 Trachelipus rathkii | reverse complement strand
AAGAAATTACTCAAACAACACAAAACAAACACTAAGAATCATAACAGGATGCACATAAACTACACACAAAAATACCTACACGAAGAAACTAAAAATTCAACAGATAAGAACACACTAGAGAGAGAGAGTGATAGAGCTAAAGAGCATTATCTATACGACATAAAACAGAGATAAACGCCGAAAAAACACCATGCCAATTCTCCTTCTCTATAGTCCATCCACCAAGACTCAAAACACCTCTTTTCTTCATCAGCTATACGATTACGAAATAACAAATTAGAACAACAGTAATCAGCAGTCCTCAATAAACACATATACACCAACAAATCCACGCGACACTAACAGAAAACCCATGTAACCAGCAAGACTTCCAATACAACTTAATTTTAAGCAAACACTCACCAGAAATAGCATCAGAAGTTCAACATCACTACCAAGAGACAGATCAAGACAGTCCTTGTTCAATGGTTTATAGCTGCGCCCACCACACTATGAGAGCGTTACAATATTTACAAAACACATTCGGGGTTGGTCAACCCTCACCTATGAAACACCACAGGAAGTAAACATCTTTAAAACTGTAACCAGGTCCTCAGAGGACACATCTCACTTTTTCTCTCTCTGTCTATCTAAACTCTCAATCCCAGAACAATAAATAAGCCGGTTGCGTAGGAGGGGGATTTGGACGGTATGCCCTCCCATGAGATGTTGGTCAGGGTGAAAAAAGTAGAAGAGATATATATATAGTGATATAATATATATTATATTAGTATAGTATATATATATATTATTATGATATATAGATATTTTTCATAAAGGTTATAAGAGATAGAAGATTTAAGTACGACGAACTTCCTGAAATATTATTATATATATATAATATTATTTTTGTTTAGGTATTTAGAAAATTTACTTTACGAGTCTGTCACTTTTCGGTCCTGAATAACTGCCAAACGTACTATGCTTAAAAAAGTACTTACGTATTAAATACTTACATTTTTTTTAATATTTGAAACTTTTTGATCCTGTTTCATTAGTCACTAAATTCATTGATAAAGTTTCTTTTAGCCCTAACAATTATATTTAAATTTAAAAGAAAAAAAAATTGACGGAATCTAAACAACTAGAGTATAGTATTCTATATAATATAGTATATATAGTATTAATTATATAATATAATATATTATATATAATTATATATATAATATAATATATATAATATATATATATATATAGTATAGTATACATATATATTATAATATAGATATATATATTTATAATATATATATATAATTTATATATATATATTATATATATATTATATAATATATATATATAATATAATTCTATATATATTAAAAATATTATATTTTCTTTTAATATATTTTATAATATATGGAGAGTATATATATATATATATAGTACAAAGTCAAATAGGGTTTTGTGTCCTCTCATATTGTA
This sequence comes from Trachelipus rathkii, assembly GCA_015478945.1. Classification (NCBI taxonomy): domain Eukaryota; kingdom Metazoa; phylum Arthropoda; class Malacostraca; order Isopoda; family Trachelipodidae; genus Trachelipus; species Trachelipus rathkii. The sequence continues at coordinate 6,039 of JABUQX010015830.1, read as the reverse complement.
TTTGATGGAATCATATCGAGAGGAGTGCAAAGATGAACTGGTATTTTTTATTTTTTATTCTATTTTTTTGGAGATAAACATGAAACCGTGTAAATTTCAAGTCTGTAGGAGGTATAATAGAGGGGGGGTCGCCCCCGAGGGTCGATACGGATATTTTGCTTACCCCTTGTTGGGTGATCTGAGAGATCAAGATTAGGCTTAAATAGCGTTAGGTCGAGCCGTGATGAACGTAATCTCGTCGCAGAAGAGATTACGTCAGTGCGCGAGCTCGCACACACACACACTCCCTCTTTCACATAATTATGTATTGATTATTATTAATTAATTATTATTATTATTATTATTGATTATTATATTTATTATTATTATTGATTATATTATTTTATTATTATTTATTATTATTTATTATTATTTGTATTTATTAATTTATTACTTGAAGAATATTGAGATCTAACGAAGTGACTCAATTCGAGCCGACTCGAACTTCCCGATCCGTTGGCCCTGCTTCCGACTTCCGGACTCGACTCCGATCGGCTCCGGCTTTTTCGGCTACGCTCCGTGTCTCCGGTGCAGGGTACGGTTGGTCAGACATGGTTTAGTGTTGATCTGTCGTGTATTTATTATTTATTATTATTATATTTATTATTATATTATTATATTATTATTATTATTTTATTATTATTATTATTTTATTATTATTATTATTATTATTATTATGATTATTTTATATTATTATTTTTGGTTATTATTTCCGCGCGTTTTCTTTCATCGCATCCCGGTTCCGAGTTCTGATATATATCTATTATGTGTAGGGTTTTAATCCGTATCTGGTTAAATTTGGAGGGTTTTAGATGTGACGTAAATCTCGTAGACGAGGTTACGTCCACGTGGGTCCCCGAGGGGGACCACCCCTTAAAGAATCGGACTTAGAAGGCTGAATTTGGTGAGAGGATTCAGATTGAATTTCTGAGAAATTACTTGAAATGGAATCTGTGGATGGATCAGGCACGGGCTGTGTGCAGCCACTGCGAGTGCCTGTGAGTTTAAGAAACATCGTATAACGACAAGTTGGTGTCTTATATGGGGTAATGAGGTCTAGAAATCTGAACTGCAAAGATACTGGAATGAATGTTAGAACCCCCCATTTTAGGGGTCTCGAACTGAAAAAAGAGCACAGAGTGCAAAACAGAGGGTGAAGAGGGCATGAAGAAGGATGAAAGATGAATAAAAGAGAAAAGTGGAGAAGGAGTTTGAACTCAGAGGAGTAGGTTTGACAACTGCATACTCCGGTGCTGGCTACGGTGCGGTGCAGCTATTATTCTTTGTGAATGTGATTTATATTTGTCTTTAATATATGTTTTGAACCTGTAGATTTCGAAAATAACGGTTTCAGGACCATCAAGAAAAAAATAAAATATAAAAATAAATAAAAAAAAATAAATAAAATTTCGTACACTTTTTATGTTTATAATTACATAATTTAGTTTTTACATACCTAAAACAGTAAATCAGTAATCAAGACACCATCCACCCCCTCCCTCCCCTCCTTCCACCTTCCTTTGATCTATTGATCTATTGATCTATGTATCTATGTCACATTTCGAGTACATTTTGGATAAACATAACATTACAAATCAAGTTCTTTATACAAGATCACAATATATGCTGACGTAACAAAGTTTCCACATCAATAAAACTAACATATAGCGTAACATGAGACTAAGAAATAATGTCAAGACAACCTAACACAACTACATACGAATAAACTGTTAACATTAAAAAAGTTCCACTAGTTATTTTATATTACTAATCAGCGAATATAATGCTGAACATCAAATGGTCTTCACATTAATTAAGCTACATAGCATCACATATACTAGGAAAATATAATGTACAATTGACAAACCTAAAACATCTTACGCCCTAATAAACTGTTACATAACAAAGTTCCACACTTAATATCCATAAGTCTCTAACTTTACATACAAACGTAACCTGTTGGTCATGAGCTTTTTTCCAAGCATAATCTCTAATCTATTAACTTTATGTCTACATTGCAAGTAACATTTATCAAAAAATGTATCGTTAACCTTGACCGATATCATAGCAGACAACGATATATGCAAACCACCAAAGTTTTTTACATTATGCATATTAAATTTAACAAAATTTTTAACAATAACCTTTACCATAACATTATCTCTTTTTAGACTCCATCCCCCTTTTAGAAAATATCAAGTCTAAACATGAAGATGATTTTATGCTTTAACCATTTGCATAAAGGATGCAATACTTATTATATTTAGTAAACAAACTGGTAGGTTGGGCAACGGTACATCATTCCATTAGATATGTAACATAGCATCACAATGAAACTAGGAAATATTACAACGACAAACTAACACATCTTAAGCACGAAAACTGTTCATATTAACAAAGTTCCACACTTAATCAGTTAAAATTAACTAACTTTACATAAAAAGATCCGTTTCATAACTTTTTCCAAGCATATGCTCTAACAATGTACGTTAATCTTACATTACACATACATTTTATCAAAAAATTATTCATAACCCTTGAGACCGATTATGCATACAGACCGAACTGAAATAATGCAATACTACCAAAGTTTTTACATATCATATTAAATTTAACAAATATTATTCATAACCTTACCTAAATATCATTCTCTCTTTTTAGACTCCGTCCCCTTTCAGAAAATTCAATTCGAAACATGAAATGATTTTATGCTATAACCATTTTGCATAAAGTGATGCATTACTTATTATATTTTTGACCCGCTGGTAGGAATATGAGCAATGTAGCAGTCGGCGGTTTTTGGTTACGTACTAAATATAAAAATGACAATGTTTCTCTTAACGAAACTCCTCGTGATGATATCAACAACAAGCGTCAACACTGCGAAAAACTATCCTCAGCACAGCGAAAAATGTCCCACTGATGAAAATAGTGTATTAAACAACCCTTTAAATGTAATGAGCAATCTTTCCTTTAAACCATCAAAAGAAAGTAAACAAGATACGACGCACGAACGAGCCATATCAGTTAAAAAGGGTATATATTCCTGTTAGATCAACAACAACAAACAACAACAATAACATAGCACTATATAATGATGTTCTTTATTTTACTAACCAATCGAATATGATGCCTAACAGTATACCAAGGGTTTTTCACATTAATTGTAAAGCTAATCATAGCTCTATATGGACTCGAGAGAAAATAATGTACAACGACGAAACCTAACATACTTAAGCACGAAAAACAGCTAACATTAACAAAGTTCCATGAGTGAGAGAGATAGTGATACTTTAACACATGTCGTACAAAACGGTATACTTATTCACACATTTTTCCAAGGCATATTGATCTATACATTATCAATTGTTAATTTTTGCTAGTAACAACTTGATGTTTACTAGTCCCAGTTTATGGAGGCTATCATTTCGGATAAACATTATTTTCGCCATAATGTCTTTTAATATCTAACTCATGCGAATATTTATGCTAATCATAGCAAAGGATTTTCATAGTGAATGATTATGCTAATAGTTAGGCATGCATTAGTGAACTAATAAAATAATGTACATACGTACAACTACACAACTTAATGCAACGAATAATAGTGTTAACATTTATCAAAGCTCCATCACTTTCACCTTGTAAAGTTAACTAACATTGCTACAAAACGTAACCTATTCACACTTTTTCCAAGCATTATCTCTAACATATTAAGTTAATTTTACATTGACAGTAATATTTAAAAGGATTTATCATAATCTTGTTCAATTATCATACAGACCAACTTCGAATAATTTGTAAACATACTAAAACAAAGTTTTATCCAAACATTAACACAAAAATAAGTTTTTATATACATAACCGATCTGGATAAATGCTTAATCAATAAACTTTAGCTCAATAAATGCTATCATTATCTTAACTCAACTAAGAATATTTAAATGTTAAAGTTCACACACACACAAAGGCAAACTTAACATATCAGCTAACATCCTGAAAATTCCTACTTATAAAGTAAATGTAAGCTTAATAGGATTCATTACAATGACTCGATATTTCCCATTTTTCTCATATCAGCAACAGGTTATAATGCCGCATCAATCTACAAAAACCCTTAACAAAGTGACCAACCTATCAAAGATACCAAACAGCTGGAACACGAATTAACACCATCTTCATCAAAGTGTCACTCGTTTTGAGTATAACACTTCATTGGACCTATGGAATAAACGATAGACATTAGGCAAAAATTCTAGGCAAACCTAAATAGACCCAAACAATTATAACTTTATACCTAGCTCACGTTTTCTTATTCACTTTTAGTCGTTGCATTTAGGACAGTAAATGAGTACAAAAACTCATCATCTCCTTCTTCTAACAATCCGGTGTTATATCTTCTCAGCGAATAGTTATGTACTTTATGCTTTTAGATTAACTTTAACGTAATGAGAGAACGCTTACGAATAAACAGGTTTCATTAATCAAGAGTATCTAAAGCAACACATAACCTTCCGAGAGAACCCATGGGGATGCGCCTTGTAAAACCTAACGCCTTTCAGGGGTATACATGAAATGATTTTTATATCCTTACCCTATTTAGACCCGCCCGCTTTCAGAAAATATCATTTCAAAACTGGTAGATTTTGGCAACAGCGCCATCATACAGGAAGGCGTATTTGATAGCATCTGTAAAGCACTGAAGAGTACTGTGGAATCACCGAGAGAAGCACGAAAGACCCATCTCGGGTAACCCTGAAGGTTTGTTAAGCGGTAAGAGCACAGCCCTTTGGCCTGAGCCCTTATGTAACAGGTTAAAAGACGTATTTCTTAACAAAGATCTTGACAAAGTGACCAATCTATATAAGTATTACCAGCATCTCGACTATTGAATTTGACAACTATCTTCATTCAAGTGTTCACAACGTCTCTAGTATTATACATATTGAAGATATGAAATAGAACGTAGACATTAGCATAATTCCTCGGCGCAAACGATCCTGACAATTACTTCTAACAAAACTTTAACTAAGGCTTACCGTTTCTATACACATCACGCTAGGTAAACCGTAATTTTATCTTATCAATAACTCATCATATCTCTACCTAAATCAGTGTTATTTCACCCGTCATAGTATTATTTAACATAACGGAACTTAACTTATGAATAAACAGTTTCATTAACCAGAGCTATCTGAGCAACACACATAACCTTCCGAGAGGAAACCCAGGGGGGATGCGCCCCCTGAAAGGGTGTGAGAGAGAGGATCACCCCGAAGGTGTAAGCGGGCTTTGGGCCTTACCCCCCTTCGGAGGGGTAATGCCCGCTTTGAGTAATGAGTTTTGTAAGATATTACTGTGTTACCTTTGACGATTTGATGTGTTATGTAAAACTAAGCCTATTTAAGTTTTTGTTTGACTAATGTCAGGTTTTGCCCGAGAATTTGCATGTCTACGATATTCATAGTTTCAAATATGTTATAACCAGAGACGTTGTGACACTTTGATGAAGATAGTGTCCATTCATAGTTCGAGATGCTGGTACTTTGATAGATTGGTCAACTTTGTATTACGGAATTTTTGTTAGATAAATACGTCTTTACCTGTTAATACCGCTTAAACCCCCATTGCAGGGTACCCCGAGATGGGTCTTCGTGCATCTCTCTGGGGTGATCTCCAAATTGTGCTTACAGTGCTTTACAGTTCTATGAAATCGACACTCGACGATGCGCTTGTGCCAAATCTACCAGTTTTGAAATGATATTTTTCTGAAAGGGGGCGGGTCTAAAATAGGGTACAGATAATAATTATTCATGTTCCTCCGAAAGCGTTAGGTTTACAAAGACGCGCATTCCCCATGGTTTTCTCTCGAAGGTATGTTTTGCTTCTTATATCTTGATTATTGAAACCTGTTTATTCGTAAAGTTATGGTGTTATTGTTGAAATAGTACTTATGTGCCAATTGTGAAAAAACATGTTTGTTAAGAATGAGAGTTTTTG
>JABUQX010015829.1:5000-47479 GCA_015478945.1 Trachelipus rathkii | reverse complement strand
GAATCTGAAAGAGAGTTTGAGAGGATTGTAGAGAGATTTGGGCAGGTGTGTGAAAGTGAGGGCTTTGAGTAAACGTGGATAAGAGGTAAGGTTTATGGTTGTTGAGTGAGGACACTCCTCAGTGTGAAGTTATGTTTAGATGGTGAAGGCAGCTAGAACAAGTGGTCTAAGTTTAAATATTTTAGGGGTAATATGTTTGGAAATGAGAAGGGAACGGAAACGATGCAGAGTGTAGTAAGGAAAGTTGGGTGAAATGGCCAGGAACGGTGGCTGGTGCAACATTAAATCGTTGTGAATGCAAAGGGACTAAGTCTTGAGTGTTGCTAGGGTCTTACTGAGGGTTATTTGTTAGCCTGTGTTATTGGTTGGTAGTGAGAACTATGGTTCTGGAATAAGAAGTATAGATCTATAAAGTTCAATGTGTTTCAGATGGACAATCTTAGGGGTGTGCTAGGTGTGAGAAGAATTGTAAGAGAGGAATGAACGTATTAGGAGTGGTGTGGTGTGAAGAAAGGGTAAAATGAGAGAATAAATGAAAGTAGTTGAGATGGTTTGGTCATGTGGAAAGGATGAATGATAGTAGGTTGGTTAAGCGGATGTATTAGTGTGAGTGGTGTTGGGAACCGACGGCTGGGAGACCGAAGAGAAAGTGGATTGAGTCGGTGAACGATGTCTGAAGGAGAGAAATGTGAATTTGGCAGAGGCGAGAATAAAGGGGCATGATAGGAGAGAATGGCGGGGTTTGTATGGGGGCATGGTTGTGGCCCCTTGGCCAAGGGATAAACCCTACATTGACGATTTTACCATAGTGAGGGTCCGTCGGCGGTCCCCCATGAGCTCTAAGGGGTGGATTTTCTGTCCTGTGCGAGCTCTCATATTAATGGGTATACAGAGGGGGCGGTAAGGCCGGGCTTTTTTTTCGACGTTTGTCATGTTCTCTACTGCTTTTCTTTTCCGATGCTTGTACAGCACCTTACCCCAATCTTGGGGCAAAGAGGAAGGTGAAGAAAGAAAGAAAGATATATATATAATAATATATTATATGTATATATTATATATATAATATATATATAAATATATATATATATATATATATAATATATATATATATATATATATATATATATATATATATATATATATATATATATATATATATATATATTTAATTTTTATATATATATCTAATTAGTATATATATATATATATATTATAATATATATTATATAATATATATATAAAAAAAAAAAAAAAAGGCTTGGGTTCAAGTACATTTTATCAAGTACAAAGTACTCTAGATTTTGTTCAAGTACAAGTATTCTAGAATTGTTCAAGTACAAGTACAAGTACAAGTCCTCTAGAAACCTTCATATAATATATAATTATATATATATTATATAATATATCTATATATATATATATATAGTATATAATATATATATATTATATATAATAATATATATAGTATATATATATTATATATATCATCATCATCAATCATCATCATCCATCATCATCATCACCATCATCATCCATCATCATCACCCACCTTCTCGTCCCAAAACTGGGGGTGGTAACAGAAAAGTAGTAGAAGAAGAATATGAAGCAAGTCGAAAAGAAAGCTCAACCTTACTGCCTCCTTTATATCTTTTTTTGAGAACTCGTTGCAGTTAGAAAATCCACCCTAGAGCTTCACGGGACGGCGACGGACCCTCAACTATGGCATCTCTTCAAATGTGGGGGTTCATCCCTTGCCCAGGTGAGCTACAACCATACCCTCTCACAAAAACCCATTTACTCCTATTATGCACCTTTTTCATGCCCTGCAAACCACATTTCTACCCTCCAGCATCCTTTACTGACTTAATCACTTTTTTTTCGTCTACCTAGCCGGTCGATTCCACACACTCACTACTAATACATCCGTTTACCAACCGACTATTTTCATCCTTTCCACATGACCAAACCATCTCAACGTACTTTCATTTATTCTCTCATTTACCCCTTTCTTTACTTCACACAACTCTCAAAAACGTTTATTCCCAATTTTATCAATTTTTCTCACACCTAACACACCCCTAAGAATGTCCATCTGAACACATTGTACATTAGATCAATTACCTCTTATTCACACAATAGTTCTCACTAACTTATACATTACACAGGTACAATATACCCTCATGTTAGACCCCATAGCGCACTCAGACTTAGTCTTTACATTACCAACGATTAATTGCACCAGCCACCTCCTGCCATTCACACCTTTTTTACTACACTCTTGGCATCAATCATTCCTTTTCATCCAACATATATCTTAAATATTTAAACTCAGACACCTTTTTCCAGCTGTTCACTATCTAACATAACTTCACACCGAGGACTGTCCTCACTCACAACCATAACCTTACTCTTATCTACGTTTACTTTCAAACCCCTCCTTTTACACACCCTACCAAATCTTCTCTCGCGACCCCCCCCCTTTTCCTTTTCCAAAAAAAACCCCCCCTTTTCAACTTTTTTTCAAAAGAAAAATTCGCGACAGCTAAAACCAAAATCATCCCCGCATATAATAGGTAAGGAACCCTCCACTCTTCCATTCTCCATCATTCTAGCATCAACCACTGCCACCCCCACCTCTAATTCTTTCATAATCCCATCCATATAGAAATTGAATAACCAAGGAGACATAACACATCCCTGCCTCACTCTGCTATTAATATTATTAAACCAATCACTTTCGACTCTATTTATTCTTTCACACGCTTCACTATCGTCATACATACTTTTGATTCCATTCAGAAGCTTACCATCAACATCATATAATGCCTACACCTGCCCATTAGGAGCTTCCCTATTATCTATCGTAACGCCTGTTGCAAATCATAAAACCTAAATACAATTTTTCTCCTCCAATCCTTCGGAACTATACCTCCATAAAACACTTTGCTTACACAACTTCAAATCAATCAATCACGCATCTCTCCTATAATACCTTTACTGGATGACGACAAATTTTGTTCTTCATTCCTCATATTTAAATCAACTTATATTAAAACTCTTTTTGACAGGAGAGACAAAATTTCGTCATCTTATGTTAATTTTACAAAAGAACTTGATTTCTTGAAAACATCATTTCTGAAGAATGGGTTCCCAGAATTTATAATTGACTCAACTTTTCGAAAATTACTTTCAGCAAAATTTAAAGACAAATCTCAGGCTAAATTAACAGTGCCTAAGGATATTTTGTATATGAAGTTGCCTTTTCTGGGGAAAATTCAGTTACGAAATTTGACGTAAAATTGACGTGGTTTTAAAAACAACTTTACACAGTTTAAATTTAGATTTATATTTTCGAGTGAAAACAAAATTGAGAAATATTTTAAATTTAAAGATAAACTCCCTTTACCTTTATGCTCATCAGTAATATATCATTACAAGTGCGGTGACTGCGATGCCACCTACATAGGAAAGACAATACGAAGCCTTTCCATACATATTGATGAGCATAAAGGCATTTCATTAAGAACTCTAGACCATTTACATCATTCCCCCTATTCAGCTATAAATGCTCATTCTCTTCAGGAAAACGACCATATATATACAGGATACGAATTTTGGAATATTAGCCCCAAACTGAGGAACCCGATCTTCAGTTGTGAGAATCCTTGTATATTTGGAATCTCAAATCGACCTTAAATGAAAATCTAAATTTTAACAATTTTTTAATACTGAAGGGGAGGATCCAATATTAGAGATTTTGGGACCCCATTTTAGCCCCACCTAAAAATGGACATAAAATTCTTAATTTTCAGACAATTTTGTTGGGGAAATTGCAAACCGCAGCCTTTTCTGACATCTAGAACGTCATTTTCGGGTGTTTTCTGTGTCTGTAGTCATTGTTTCGGCGTTTTCATTTTTTCAGAACCTAATTTTTTTATATTTTTTTCGTATATTTTAAATTTTTATTTTTTTAATTATGTTCTAATTTTGACATTTACTAGATGAGTCTATTATGCACAAAATGCACATAGAAGATTTTTGATTTTTGGAAAATTGTGCTCAGCAATTAAAAAAAAAAAAAATTTTTGAAATTCGACATTGCTGAGCACAATTTTCAAAAATCAAAAACCTTCTATGTGTATTTCGTGTGAAATAGACCCATCTATGTATATTTCAAGTTTGAAGTCATTTCGAAAAAAAATTGTAGAAGTTGATACGAAAAAATGTCAAAAAATTAGGTTTGGAAAAAATGAAAACGCCGAAACAATGACTACAGACAGAAAAACACCCGAAAATGACGTTTTAGAGGTCAGAAAAAGCTGCGTTTTTTTTTTTCCCCATCAAAATTGTCTGAAAATTAAGAATTTTATGTCCATTTTTAGGTGGGGCTAAAATGGGGTCCCAAAATCTCCAATATTGGATCCTCCCCTTCATGAAGTGAGATATTGTTTAAATCATGAATTCTTAACCACATAATAATGTAATCATTAACTTATCTATATGGTTTATTTATTTCAACTTTATTTTATTTTAACTTTTAATTAATTTTATATACAGTGTTTAAAATTTTATCATTATATTAAGTCTTGAAAATGGGAAGAAGGATTCTTACCCGAACTAGTCGGCTAATAAATAATTTAAAATTTTTAAATTTTTTTTTTTTATACTCTCTATATATATATATATATATATATATATATATATATATATATATATATATATATATATATATATATATATATATCTATATATATAGATATATAATATATATATATATATATATATATATATATATATATATATATTCTTTCTTTCTTTCTTTCTTCACCTTCCTCTTTGCCCCAAGATTGGGGGTAAGGTGCTGTATCAAGCATCGAAAAGAAAAGCAGTTAGGAGAACATGACAAACGTCGAAAAGAAGCCCAGCCGTTAACGCCCCCGTCTGTACCATTAAATAGTGAGAGCTCGTCACAGACAGAAAATCCACCCTAAAGGGGCATCATGGGACCGTGACGAGGCCTAACTATGCTAATCGTCAATGTGGGTTCATCCCCTTGGCCCAGGTGGGCCACAACCATGCCCCCATACAAAACCCCCATTCTCTCCTATCATGCACCTTTATTCTCGCCTCTGCCAAACTCACATTTCTCTCCTTCAGACATTCGTTTCACCGACTCAATCCACTTTCTCTTCGGTCTCCCAGCCGGTCGGGTTCCCAACACACTCACCACTATACATCCGCCTTAACCAACCTACTATCATCTATCCTTTCCAACATGACCAAACCATCTCACATACTTTTCATTTATTACTCTCATTTATCACCCCTTTCTTCACACCACACACTCTCTAATACGTTTCATATCCCTCTCTTATCAATTCTTCTCACACCTTAGCACACCCTAAGATTGTCCATCTGAAACATTGAACTTTAGATCTATACTTCTTATTCGCAGACCATAGTCTCACTACAATACAATAACACAGGTAACAACATTACCTCATTAGACCCTAGCACACTCAAGACTTAGTCCCTTTGCATATCACGCAACGATTTAATTGCACAGCCACCTTCCTGCCATCAACACTTTTCCTACTACACTCTGGCATCGTCCGTTCCCTTCTCATCCAACATCTACCCTAAATATTTAAACTCAAACACTTGTTCTAGCTGCTCACCATCTAACATAACTTCAAACACTGAGGAGTGTCCTCACTCACAACCATAACCTTACTCTTATCCACGTTTACTTTCAAGCCCCTCTTTTACACACTCTGCCACAAATCTCTCTACAATTCCTCTCAAACTCTCTTCAAATATTTGCCACACAGAACCAAATCATCCGCTATAATAGGTAGGGCACCCTCCCAACTCACTCCATTCTCCACCATTTCTAACACCATTTCCTGCCATCCCCCCCTCCTAATTTTTTCATAACCCCGTCCATAATACAAATTGAATAACCAAGGAGACATAACACAACCTGTCTTACTCGCTTATTATCTAAATCACCCATCACCAATTGAACATCACCCACCCCCCCAATTTAATTCTTACACACGCTTCACTATCGTCATCATACTTTTGATTCCATCAGAAGCCTACCACCTCCACCCCAACACCACTATATCACTCCTTTTTTTTTTTTTTTTATTTTATTTATTTATATTTTAATACCTGCCATAACGCTTCCTATTAACTCTATCATACGCCTGTTGCAAATCATAAAACCCTAAATACAATTTATTCTTCTTCTCCCTCATTTTCTCAATCATTTGTTTAAATGAAAGATTTGAATCCACACATCCTCTACCACTCCTAAACGCACCTTGTTCTTCACCAATCAGTCCCTCAGTCACTCGACGCACTCTTTCGACCAAAATACCAGCATATACCTTCCCTACAACACTCAATAAACTTATTCCCCTATAATTTCTACAGTTCCCCTTTTCTCCCTTACCCTTATACAAGGGTACTATTACCGCTCTCCTCCAATCCCTTGGAACTATACCCTCCATAAACGCTTTATTTCACAACTTTCAATCCAATCAAATCACCATCTCGCCTCCCTCTGAATCATTTCACCAGTATTTCATCTATACCTGCAGTTTCATTCTTCAACTTTCTCACCCTACCCATTACCTCCTCCTTACTAATAACCTCATCTTAACCAATAACCCATATAACCCATAACCCTTAATAACCCATTTTAAATGAATGAGTCACAGAAGATTTTACTCTTCGTCAGCGGGATTCGAACGTTGGACTCCGCGTTGCTGAGTTAACAACAACCGGATGCTCTAACCACTAGGCCATCCACGTCCCAAAAAAGAACGCTTCAAACGTAGTTTTTAAAGCACCCGGTTTTCTAAGGCACCCGTTTTTCTCATCCTAAATGCTGGTACTCAAAGGCCTATATATATATATATATAATTTTAATATACATATATATATATTATATATTTTACATATATTTATTTATTATTTTTTCCATATATTAATATAATTATATATAATATATATATAAATGTAATATATATATATATATATATATATATATATATATATATATATATATATATATATATATATATATATATAGGCCTATATATATATCCTTGGCATTTCTCCATATTAAAATATATAAGGAAAACAACAAATTTCACACAAGCGTTTATAGGAAACCAACATTCACAGGATTAACAACTAAATTCAATTCATTTATCCCGCATGTTTATAAAAATAATTTACTTAAAACGTTTTTCGATAGAGCATAGAAAAGATCTCAACTACATATATTAATCTTTCGAATGATTGACTTCCTAAAGACGCTATTTCTAAGAAATGGATTCCCAGGTTTTATCATTGACAACATATTTAGGAAATGACTTTGGTTAAAATTTCAGCAAATATCCTGCACTAAATTAACTGTACCTAAAGAAATTCTGTATATGAAATTACCTTTTATGGGAAGAGCGAGTTGTGAAATTGAACGCAGAATTAAAAAGGAATATTAAAATCAAATTACTCCCAGTCCCAGTTAAACTTCAGATTAGCTTTTTCAAATGAAAAATAAAATTGAAATTTTTTCAAAGTTAAAGATAAACTTCCTTTACTTTTATGTTCCATCAGTGATATACAAATACAAGTGCGGTGACTGTGATGCCGCCACCTACATAAGGAAAGACTACTCGTAGTCTTCTATCGCATTTGCTGAACATAAGGTACTCCTATGAACTTTGGAACATTTGCAGCAATCCGCCCTTATTCCTGCGATCATTCTCATTCTCTTCGAAAATCATCCTAAATACAGATTCAAATTTCAATATTTTAAGACTTTGGAAAAGAACCTGACCTCCATTCTTTGGAATCCTTATATATATTTGGCACCACGCTCCAAAGCTGAATGAAAATTTACAAACTGAAAATATTTTAATATTAAAGTAGAGTTTTGTCGCTTAGTGATACTTTTTCATATATATTAGCAAAAATTTATTTATATATAACTTTTATGTAATTTTTTAAGCATTATTTATTTAAAATTTTGTTATATTATTCATTATAATCCAAGCCTTGATAATGGGTAAGACTTGTAATTCACGGGAAACTAGTCGGTAATAAATATTTATTTTAAAATTTGTTTTTGGTCCATTTAGCGCATTTTTATATATATATATTAATATATAATAAATATATATATATATATATATATATATATATATTATATATATATATATATATATATATATATATATATATATATATATATATATATATATATAATATTATATAGATATATATATATAATATATATATATATTAATTATAATATAAATATATATATATTTATATATATATATATATATATATATATATATATAGGCGTTCCGCAGGGTAGTGTTTTAAGTGTACTACTATTTGCTCTCGGATTTAATATTGTTACCTCTATTCCATCGACTGTCAATTTTTCTCTATATGTCGATGACTTAGCATTATACATAGCCGGGCCAGGCTGCCCTTTCTCGAACGGCAACTTCAACTAGCTATTGAAATATTTCAGCAGTGGGCTAGCTCCATGGCTTCCAGTTTTTTTCTCCCACCAAAACTCAGCCAAGTGCTTTTAAGAAAAAAGGGAATCGAAAAACTTGCCACCTCTTCCAGCGAACCTACACCTTATATGGTTCGCCATTCCTGTAACTTACAGGTCAAATTTCTAGGGCTCATCCTAGATGACCACTTAACATATGCAGCCGCATTATTTAACCCTAAAAAACAACCTTGTCAATCGCACCTTGACCTGTTACGTCATCTCGCCTCAAAAATTCTTGGGGTGCTGATCGCAAATCCTTTTTACGTCTTTACGTAGCTCTAATCGCGATCGAAAACTGATATGGCTTTGCGAGTATATGGTCAGGCGCTCCTATAACACTACTACACCTGGTTAGATGCCCATCCAAACGAAGCGATCGCGTATCTATGGAGCTTTTTCGATCGTCCCAAAGGTGAGCTTGAGTTGAATCCATGTGATGCCACTCTTCTTCTTCGAAGAGGAATACATATGTGTACAAGTTATCTTCGTTTTCCAAACCCCAATACCGTCTGCTTCTGACACGATTCTGCAGGAGGGTAACCTCAGAATCCTAATTACTGGCCATTTGCAAAGACGGTTCATAACATTTTTAATTTCCTCAACATCCCTTTTCAAAAGGTGCTGCCTTTCTCTTTTGACGGGTACAACACTGGCTATTCCCCTCTCCTACGCATTTGCTTGGCTCTGTACATCTCTTCTCCAAATCTAGCCATCCTGCTGCCTGTTAAAAGCATCATTCCTGTTTCATGCCGCAGTTCACGATGAATTTACTCCAGTGTTTACTGACGGCTCTAAAACAGGGGACAGTGTGGGCGCTTCTGCTGTCTTTTCTGACCGCAACCTCTCCCATACCCTTCCCCTTATGCTTCAATTTTTTACAGCCGAGTTAACGGCTATAATGATTGCCCTTTCTCGAAATTCTAATCCTTAACCAAGAACACTCTTATGTCATTTATTCAGATTCGCGCTTAGCGCGCCTACCAGCGCTTAAAACGCCCTTACTCTAAAAACGCAATGGTATCAGCTGTACAACAATTTCTTCGACTTCTCCTTCCGTAAGAAACAAATTATTTTAAGTTGGACTCCCTGCCTCACGTAGGGGTAACTGGCAAAGAAATCGCTGACAGAGAGGCCAAATGGCCGCCTCCTCTTTGCGAGTTTGTTCCAGGTACCTCCCGATGCCGCATTCGAGCAAGGTCGCCTCCCATCACTGATTACTATCCTGCTCCCCGACAGGGTTTTCGATCTTGTTGGCAAGAGTGCTGGACGAGTGTTCAGCGGGGGAAGGAACTCAGAAACATAAAGCCGAACATTGGTGAGTTTGGTCTTCCTCCCACAGACGAAAGCGCTTACCATGAGGTGATACTTGCACGCCTCCGTATTGGGCACACTAATATCCCTCACAGTCACTATATGTCACGAGACCCTCGCCCTCCCATTTGCAAATTTTTGCCGTCCGTCGCCACAACCCGCAATCTGTTCATGCATATCTTCCATTGATTGTTCCATCTGGACCCTATTGCTGTCGTTTATTTTCCTACTTTACGTGCCAGTAACACCTTCTAAAAGATTATCCAATATCTTATCTGAATCTCCCACTTTAGCAGTAACACTATTTTTCTGTTCTTCAAGAAGTGAATATTCTTTATAGCATTTGATTTTGTTATGTAATCTTAAGACTATTAACAATACAAGGATAAAATTTATTTAGTTTTTATTTATTTTGACTGACTGAATATTCATTTCACCAATCAAAATCTTTCTTTGACATTTGAAACATATATATGACAGGGCCCTCCCATGGTGCTGATTTTTTCAGCCCAGTGTGGCCGCTTCATTGTGAGCCGTGGTGGGTCCCGTACACACAAAAACAAAAAAAAAATATAATATAACTATATAAATATATATATATATATATTATATATATATATATATATATATATATTATATATATACCTATTATATATTATATATATATAATGAGCATACTTTATATTCGTAAATGGAAATTTATTTAAAATACATAAGAAATAATAATATCAATACGTAGAAAAAATGATAAAAAAAAAATATTGGCAAGTTAAAAATGGCAAAAGTACTTGCAAGTACTTGCAAATTTTCAAGTACAAGAGGGGACAAGTACAAGACAATGAGTTTTGAAAACTGCAAGTCAAGTACAAGTCTGCCAAAAATGTACTTCAGTACCAAGTACAAGTAACTTGACTTGAACCCAAGCCTGAATATATATATATATATTATATATAATATATATATATATATATATATATATATATATATATATATATATATATATATATATATATATATATATATATATATATATATATATATATATATATATATATATATATATATATATATAAAATCATAACATCTATATAATTATATATATATATATATATATATATATATATATATATATATATATATATATATATATATATATATATATATATATACATAAAAACATAAATATACTCTGCAGTATGACCTTAACAAAGCCTTTGACACTGTTCCCACACACATTCTTATTCAAAAAATCCTTCAATCCCCCCTAGAAAATAATGACAAAAAATGGCTCTCTAACTTTCTCACCAACCGTTTTGCCAAAGTCCTCCACAAAAACAATCTTTCCCACTCCATTAAATTACAAAACGACATCCCACAGGGCGCCATTCTCTCTCCACTCCTATTCAATCTTTTCACAGCAGACCTACCCATCCCTACCCACCAATCAACCAAACTTATTACTTACGCAGATGACATCAGTCTCATTTCCCAGCATCCAGACGTAAATATAGCCAAACAACATACCCAAGAATACTTACAACAATTAGAAACTTGGCTACTCTCCAATAGAATGACCGCATTCCAATTCAAATCCTCTATCACCCTCCTAACCACCGACCACCACCAATTTTCACTCCACCCAACAGTTTTCCTGAGCAACAACCCCCTCCCACTAAACAAAACCCCTAAAATATTAGGACTTACCTATGACACACACATGACGTTCTCCCCCCACATCGATCAAATTACCTCCTCAACCCAACGGAAACTAAATACCCTCAGAACCCTTTCCCAACATAACTTTAGCGACAGGAAACACACCCTTACCACCACCTATAAACAACTCCTCAGAACAAATTTAAACTATGCTTCCCCCGCATGGTTCCCAGCATTGGCAAAAACTAATACAAAAAAAAACTACAAATCACACAAAACACAGCCCTCAGAATCATCAATGGATGCACAAAAACAACTCCCATCCAACATTTACATGACGAGACCTCAGTCCTCCTTATCTCCACCCACTTGGAGATGGTGGGGACTCAATTCTACCAGAAAACCCTAAATCCAACCCACCCATGTCACCAAATCCTCTTCATCCCCCCCTCCTCACCAGCAAAATTCTATAACAACATTAATTCCCCCTCCCCCTCCCAATAGGTCATGGGTTACATATATCCATACCCAACTAACCAATACTTACCTACAAAATCGCCCAAATAACAACTTACTAAACATCCCATCCCAAAAAATTTCCCCTAGAGAAGAAACACTGTCCAGAAGAGGCCAAATTGACCCCGCCCGGAGCAGATCAGGTCACCACCCAAAACTCCTGCAATATAAATATAGATTCAAACTAGATAATGTCACCTCCCCCACCTGCACCAGATGTCACGTTTCCCAAGATACAATAGAGTACCTCCTTCTGGGGTGCTCCGCTCTAGACTCCTCCCGTGCCGATTTCTCTATCTCTTCCCTTCTCGACCTGTGGAACCGCCCAAAGGGCGGTGGCTGGCTTCCTGGAAGCAGTGTGGCCCTCCAATTGAGGTGGGCCAGGGGATATATATATATATATATATATGAGATATAAATAAAAATATATATAATATATATATATATATATATATATATATATATATATATATATATATATATATATATATATATATATATATATATATATATATATTATATATATATATTATATATATAATAGTATATATATATATTATTATATATATATATATATATATATCTTATTTACTTATGGTACTAAAATATATAATATATATATATAATAATATATATATATATATATATAATTAATATATATATATTATTATATATATATATATATATATATATATATATATATAGTATATATATATATATATTATATATATATTATATAATATTATATATATATATATATATATATATATATTATTATTTATTATTATATATATATATATATATATATATATATATATATATATATATATCTATATATACTATATATATATATTATATATATATATATTTATATATATATATATATAAATATATATATATATATATATATATATATATATATATATATATATTATATATATAGCACACTGAAATTTTGAATTTGAATTCCCTGACCAGAGTGTTCGTTATTTTTGGCGTATAAAATATGTATTAATCATTATTGCAGCCTATTTACTCAGTTCATACATTAAATTATTGAAAATTTACTTTAGAAATTGTTCATCATGGATGAATATTTTTTTTTTTTTTTTTTTTTTTTTTTTTTTTTTTTTTTCTTTTTTCTTTTCATCTCACCTCTTTTTTTATTTTTCCCAAAAGTAAACAATTTATACAAAAAGAAAATAAATTAAAAGCTTACATTAATTGCCTACGTGAATAATGTCCACTGTGATCACAAAGGTTCTAAATGGTGAGATTTAGGTTAACTATTTGTTCTCAAGCATCTGAGTTTTTGATTTTATAGCGTTCTTCTTCTGTCAAAGCTTTCAGTTTTAACATCTTTCTCTGCTCTTCAAGTTTATTGATCTGTATGGATAATTTTCTTTTTTCAACCTTTTTATTCTGTTCTTCTTTTTGGTTCTGTTTTGACTGAGATGTTCTTCATATCTCTATTGGCAGCTCTTACATTTGTCAATATTTTTTGAGTGATAGGAACTTTATGAATACCTTTATGCGAATTTATAGCATTGTTGCACTGTTCTTTGCAGAAATTCAGGCTATGTTACTTTCCGAATTCTCACTAAAATGCTTATTACAGAAAACCCTCCTTTACACTAGTCACATTCCTATGCGAAAATATCTGTCCTAATTTAATAATTTGCCACAATTCGCATAACATTGATACCCAGGTACTATAGGAGAAAAAACTCATCAAGTCTCTTAGAAGGACAATCACCATCCATAAATATTTTGAATTCTAATTCACCTTTAATGCCCATAGTATTTCAGATATTGTAACCAGGGTTTCGGAGTCGGAGTCGGGGAGTCGGTAGTTTTGAAGAGAGTAGAGTCGGAGTAGGCAATTTTGAAAAGGGTGGAGTCGGTAATTTTGAAGAGGGTGGAGTCGGAGTCGGTAATTTTCAATAGGTCGGAGTCGGTAATTTTCAATAGGTCGGAGTCGGTAACTTTCCAAATAATATAGTTGGAGTCAGAAAATTTTGAGCTGACAAAGTTATGAATTGTGACTCTGTGAGTGACTTCAATCGCTTCATACAAGTTCACTCACTTGCGACTTCCCCATCACAAAATGCAATTTTAAACTTCGAAGTTTTTTTAACCTGCACCTTATGTTTGACCAGGGTTGTGAAGTCGGAGTCGGAGTCGCGGAATCGGGGAGTCGGTAGTTTTGAAGAGAGTGGAGTCGGAATCGGAGTCGGCAATTTTGAAAAGGGTGGAGTCGGAGTCGGTAATTTTGAAGAGGATGGAGTCGGAGGTGGAGTGGGAGTCGGTAATTTTCAAAATAGTAGAGTTGGAGTCAGAAAATTTTGAGCTGAAAAAGATGAATTGTGACTCTGTGAGTGACTTCAATTGTTTCATACAAGTTCACTCACTTGTGACTTCCACATCACAAAATGCAATTGTAAACTTCGAAGTTTTTTTAACCTGCACCTTATGTTTCAATTTGGATTATATTCTAATGAATTCAACCTTATACCATCTATATTTAAGATTCTGTAAAAAATAAAAAACCTCAAAGGCAAGAAGAGAAAAACTAAAAAAAATAAGACCTAATGTCAGTCGAAAGAAGTTTTCTGTTTTCTCCCTCCGAAATACCAAACGTCAGCACGTCCAATACAAACTGTCTTCACTACAATGCAAAATTTTATGGTGGTCTTTCCACCTTGAAATACAATACCTGTCCCATTTTGCCTTTTGCAATCTCTTTCCTCACAACACTATTACAAACCTAGTAAACGACTTTCTTAATAACCATTCCGCCCTAAATTTCAAGTCCCAACCGTCTCTAAACAACTTATCTATCTAAAAATTCCGTTCTTCGGTCCTAGCACCGCAAAACTTGTGAAAACTCTCAATCACACTCTATCCAATGCTTTTCCTTTTGCTCGCTTTATTTTCATTCCTATTAATAACCACAGTATTTCAAATTTTTTCCGCCATAAAGATTCTCTTCCTCTACATATGAGGTCCTCATTAGTATATTTGTATAAGTGTGCGGACTGCAACGTCCGCTACGTGGGCCAAGCAGGCCTCCAACTTTACTTGAGGATCTCGAAACACCGGGGAGTTTCTTATAGAACTGGTTTACCTATCACAACCCCAGAAAACTCCTCCATACGCAATCATGCCTTTCAAAATAATCACCCTATTGCACAAAAAATTTTTAGTTCCCTATTTCCTGCCAATGATCAACTCGACAGAAAGATTCTTGAGTCTCTCTACATTTTTGAATTAAAACCCGAATTAAATAAGGATTTGTCGTCCATCCCCCTCTTCACTTATTAATTTATATATATCCCAACCAAGTAACTTTTTTTTTCTCACTGTAAACAAATTTTCTTAACTTTCAGTTTGCATTTCGCCTTCTCTGTAAATGAAACCTAACTCAATCTTTGGTACTTTTTTCGTGTGATTTATTCATTTTAAATTTATGTGTTCATTTATTGTATTACAGGTTTTTATAATAGTTCATTTTATTTATATTTTGTGTTATAAAATTATATTATTTTATTTCAATTGCAGTGCTGATGATGGGTAACGTTATATACCCGAAACGTCCATTATAATAAATGTTGCCAAATTTATGCTTCATCTTCCTATTCATCTTTAAATGTCGGTTCCCTAGGAACAAATCTATTGCAACAATTTTAACCAATCGTTATATATATATATATATATATATATATATATATATATAAATATATATATATATATAATAATAATATATATATAAATATAAAATATATAAAATATATAATATATAAATATATTATATATATATATTATATATATTTATATATATATATATATATATATATATTATATATATATATATTCAATTAAATAAATAATTTTGAAAAGAGATTTCGGAAAATATTTGATTTTCTTGAAGATATTTACTTTAAATAAATAAATACATTAATATTTTAACAATTATATTTATTTCCTTTTCCGAATTCGTTTGATATATCAAATTTCGAATATTTTTATGTTAAAAACTTGGAAAAATTATAATTTGGCCTCAATTTTAATTTGAAATCATAGTAAATACCAAAAAAAAAATTGATTATATTTAGGTATGTTTATATATTTTGCATCAATTTATAACAAAGGAGTAATGGAATTAAAATATATTTTTTTATTTTGTTTGATTTAATCCTCTATTATTTAGTGTAAATTTACAGTTAACCCCGGTAGAAAACCCCGGTTTTTCCTGATTTTTGGCCGGGGCCGGGGTTGGCCGGGGCTGGGGCCCCGGTCGGTTCCTACCTATGGTTCTTGTTTGGTTCGTTTTCGAAACATTAAGCTATAAATTTGATTCTTGTTTGTCACAGGGTCAACATAACAAATTTATTAAAAACATTTTATGTTTTTGCTAATGTCTTTATGTTTTATAACATTAGAATAGTAAGTTTTTAAGAAACTCTAACAAAAATTTATCATGACATAGTCTATCTATCATACTAATCAATGAATAAATAAATGCTAATCTATACAGGGTTGTCAAATTATCTCACCCAGATACGCAGTTGCTAAACTTATCAATCTCACATGTTCTATCACAACTACAACATACCACTGTTAATTTAATATTAACATAGTGATATTTATTATATCATAACCTAATTAACAAATTGAATTACGAATAAATGCTAACATAACAAAGTTTTAACATCAGTAAACCTAACAGAAAATATATGTTTATTGTAATTTTTATTTATTTAAATTTATTTTTCCAAATTTTTATTCTTTCTAATTTTTGTTTATTTAAATATATAATATATATATATATATAATATATTTTTTTTATTTTAATATATATATATATATATATATATATATATATATATATATATATATATATATATATATATATATATATATATATATATATATATATATATATATATATATTTTTTTAAATATATTTATTTTTCAAAAAAATTTTATTCTTTTTATGTTTATAACTTAAAAAAATTGCATTTTTATACACCTTTAAACAGTAAATCGATAAATCATTAAATCAAACCAACCACCCCATCCCCTTTCCACCCTCCCACTTCTATGATCTATTATTCTATTGTTTCAAGTTACACATCAAGTATCATTGTGGATAAACATAACATAACGTAAAATTAAGTTCTTTATACACTGATCAACGAGTATACGCTAACGTGAACAAGCTTTCCCTTAATTTAAGCAACATAGCATCATCTGAAGTCAGGAATATAATGTACAACGACAAACCTAACATACCTTAAACACGAATAAACTGATAACATTAACAAAGTTCCACACTTAACAACAGTAAAGTAACTAACATAGCATACAAAAAACGTAACCTATGCATACTTTGTCAAGCATATCTCAAATATAGCAATGTTAATTTTAGATTAACATGGTAATATTTAACAAAAATTTATCGTAACCTTGTCTAATTATCATACTGATCAACGAAAATAGGCTAACGTAACAAAGTTTTCTAATAAAGCTTACATAGCATCATCTGAACTAAGAAAATAATGTACAAGATAAACCTAACACACCTTAAAGATGAATAAAACTGTTAACGTTAACAAAGTTCACACTTTAACAACAGTTAAAGTAACTAACTACATACAAAACGTAAAACCTATAAACACTTTCTCCAAGGATATCTGTAATATAAACAATGTTAATTTTATATTAACATGAGTAATATTTAACAAAAAAATTTTCATAACATCGGGCTATTATCATTACTGACAACGAATATACGCTACGTAATAAGTTTCACATTCAATAAAGCTAACACTAGCATACCCGAACTAAGAAAATAATTTACAACGCAAACCAACACAACTTACGCATGAATAAACTGTTAACATTAACAAAGTTCCACACTTAACACCAGTAAAGTAAATAACATTGCATACAAAACGTAACCTATTCATACTTTTTCAAGCATATCTCTAACATATTAATGTTAATTTTACATTGACACTGTAATCTGTAACAAAAAATTTATCACATCCTTGTCTAATTATCATACAGACCAACGAATATTGCTAACGTAACAAAGTTTTTTACATTAACATAATAATATTTAACAAAAATTTATCATAACCTTACCTAACTATCATATTCCCCAACAAATAATAGCAAACAAAGTTTTATGCAGATATAACAAAAATAAGTTCTCTGAATAAAATATCGTAATAAAGCGTAATAGTTTACCGAATCCTATAAGCAGTAAATCAGTAAATCAAGACACCCCGTCCCCTCCCCTCCCCTCCCACCATCCATCCATGATCTTACGTCTATTCAATTAGGATCACATTTCGAGTATCACTTCGGATATAAACATAACACAAAAAATAAGTTCTTTTTACACTAACAAACGAATATATGATAACGTAACATTGTTTTCACATTAATAAAGCTAACATAGCATTACCAGAACTAAGGATATAATGTACAACGACAAACCTAGCACACCTTACGTGTGAATAAACTACTAACATTAACAAAGTTCCATACTTAACAACAGTAAAGTACCTATCACGGCGTACAAAGCGATAACCCGTTCAACCCTTTTCAAGCATATCTCTACATATCCAATTTTGCAGACTATTTTTGGAAATTTAAGAAAAAGCAACCGGAATAACCCTGTCTAATTATCATACTGACAACATATAACGCTAACGTAAGTTTTAACATTAAAATAGTTAAAATTTAAACAAAAAAATTCATCATACCATACCTAAGATATCATAATCCCAACGAAATAATTTGCAGGACAAAGTTTTTATCCAAACATAACATAAAAAATAAAATTTTTCCAAACATAACATAAAATCAAGTTCTTTGAATAAAATATCATAGTTAAAGTGTAATAGTTTATTGATTTTATGAAGCTGTAAATCAATAAATCAGTAATTCAAGCCTGCCGTCCCCTACTCCTCACCCTTACTCACCCTTCCACTGATCTGGTTGATCTTTATGAGTCGAATGGTTATTTCCTGTGTTCTGGATTAAACATAACAACCCCAGAACTTTATAAAGCTTTGCAATGGAAGATACATTTACCTTAACAAAGTTTTAGCATCAATAAAGCTAACATTTCATAACCTGAACTAAGAATAACGTACAACGACAAATCTAACATACCTCACGCTCGAATAAAGTCAACATTAACAAAGCTCCGTACTTAACAGCAGTAAAGTAACTAACATTGCATACAGAACGTAACCTGTTCACACTTTTTTCAAACGTATCTGTAACATATCATTGGTATTTTTAACTTAACATAGTAATATTTAGCAAACATTCATCATAACCTTACCTATTTATATCAATACAGACCTACGAATATATGTTAAGGTAAACAAAGTTTTCACATCAATAAAGCTAAAATATCATACCTGAACTAAGAATATAATGTACACGACAAAACTGAACATACCTCACGTAATGAATAATCAGATAACATCCTGAAAATTCCCTACTTATCAAAGGTAAAGTAGCTAACAGGACATACAAAACTCAATGGATCCCCACTTTTGCAACATATCAGCAACAGCTAATGCAGTATTATCTAACAAAACCCCTTAACAAAGTGACCCAATCATCAAAATACAGCATCATGAACTAATGAACTGACACTACATCATCAAAGTGATCACTCATATCGATATAACAGTATTTTGAAACTATGAATAAACCGTAGATATTAGCAAAATTCTCGAGAAACCTAAAACATTAAGCAAAAAACTTAACCTATGCTTACGTTTCTAACACACATCATCGGCAGTTAACACAGTAATATCTTACGAAACTTATCATTTCTCTAGCAAACCAGTTTTAATTTCACATTGTCATAGTAATATTTAACAAAAACGTAACAGAAATTAAACATAGCCTAAATTATCTAACACTTACAATGGGTGAAAACCTACAATAGATACTAACATCATGATCTACGAATAAGACATTAACATTTGGACCTATGAATAAGTTTTCAACCTATCCCTCATCATACAGCAAAACTCAACCTATACTGGCTTTTCAAGCATAATATCGACAAATGACGTCAGCATGATCTAACAAAATTCCACACCCAAGTGCGCGAACTTCAAAGATACCAGGCAGTCTTGAACTAATGAATTGATACTACATTCATCAAAGTGTCATGCATATCAAATCTAACATTCATTTTGAACTATGAATAAGTAGACATCAGCAAAATCAACTGTCCAACATCATAAAATAACCTATCGATCATTGCAGAATCAGCGAAAAACGCTCAAAAACAACGGTTCCTGAAACTTAAAAAGCATTTAGACCATAGACATACCAGGGCATACATTAAGCGGAATAAACTGTAGACATTACTAGGTATAAACAATCTCAAGCTTTACTATAAACAATCTGATAGGTTTGGCAACAGCGCATCATAGAGAGGGGAATTGGAAGCACTGTAAGCACTACTTGGAGATCACCAATGAGGATGCGTCCCTTGAAAGGGTGTGATTCCACAGAAGGGTGATCACCCTGAAGCGGGTGTATCCCCCTTAGCTCCGAAGGAAGGGTAAGGCTTCAGCCCTTCGGGCTGAGGCCGGAAACCCGCTTACACCCCCTTTAGGGGTGATCCCCCTTCAAACATTCGTTTACTAACTCAATCCACTTTTCCTTCGGCCTCCCAGCCGGTCGGTTTCCAATACACTCGCCACTATACATCCGCTTAACCAACCGACTATCATTCATCCTTTCCACATGACCAAACCATCTCAACATACTTTCATTTATTCTCTCATTTACCCCTTTCTTCACACCACACAACTCTCTAATACGTTCATTCCTCATTTTATCAATTCTTCTCACACCTAGCACACCCTTAAGATTGTCCATCTGAACACATTGAACTTTAGATCTATACTTCTTATTCCAGACCATAGTCTCACTACTATACAATAACACAAGTAACAGCATACCCTCCTCCTTGCTAATAAACTCATCCCAAAATACCTACCTATTCCTTCTTGCCCATCAAACCCACACACACATTCACTATCACTCTTCATTACTGTTAATATTGTGCAGATTTTCGAAGTGCTCTTTCCACACTCCCCTCACATCCATTTCATCAGTTACAAAAGCACCATCCCTATTCATTATAATATTCTAAGAAGATTCCCCTTATTCTCATTCTTAACCTTTCGCGCTTCCTTCCAGAAGAGCTTCCTATTCCCTTGTAAGTCCCCATTCATCCTCCTTTCAAACTGTTCATTTACCTCTTCTTTTCTCCTACATATACACCTTTTAGTATTTCTTTTTTCCTCCTTATATAATTCCAAGCATCTTTCTTTTGAGACTTCATCATTTGCTTTTAGTACATTCAACCACGCTTCTTTTTTACCTTTAACCGCTTGCATCACCTCTTCATTCCACCATTCACTGTTAACATTATCCTTACATACCTTTATGCAATAAAATACTGCTTTTAGATTTTTTAGCTACACTAAAATTATGCTGAGAATGTAAACAATTTTTGAAACTTTCTTCTCGTGTTTCTGCATCTCTCGATCAGCTTTCCCATGGCTCTCTTTTGGTGTTTGCCATCCGTTTGAGGAGAAATGAAGCAAGTAAGCGAATCCTCAATTGAAAATACTTTAGGAATCAGATTTCCATAAAACTACATAACCTTGTTTAAACACACACACACACACATATATATATATATATATATATATATATATAAATATATATATATATATATATATATATATATATATATATATATATATATATATATATATATATATATATATATATATATATTATAAATATTTATATATATATTTATGTGTGGTATATATATATATATATATATATGATGGACCAAACCCCGACGTCATCGGCAAAATCAGCATATTTTTTCTCAATCGTTATCGTCAATTTCTGCCGATTATGTGAGGAAATATTACACCAGAAACTGGAAAGATTATTTTTCTGCATCATAATTTAAGAGCTCTAAATTTAATTTCTAGAATTTTGAATGTCTGTCCATGTTCTCACATATTAAAATTTTTTAAAATCAATGTTTTAAGATACTATATATCAAAATTACACAAAATATTAAGTTGAAATATAGGGAGCATGAATTATTTTAATATTAAATAAATCATTATTATTAATCAAGAGAAATTATTATTATTATTATTATTATTATTATTATTATTATTATTATTATTATTGTTATTGTTATTGTTATTGTTATTGTTATTATTATTATTATTATTATTATTATTATTATTATTATTATTATTATTATTATTATTATTATTATTATTACTTAATTCACCTTCTCTCCCCAAGACTAGGGGTTATACCTTAAACAAAATTTTGAACACCCCACCTTTTTTCAAAAAAATCAAAACTAAGTTTAACTAAATCTGATTTTAATTATTTTAACTTTTTTAACATAATCTTTATTTAAATATTTCATTTAGTCTTCAATTCACAGCGTCTGAAAGAGGATCCAGTAATTCAGTAAGGATCGAAAGCTAACGCTCTAAAAACATCCAGAAGACCATTTAATTATGTGAAAATTTATTAAGAACTTTGATATATTTGCAGTTTATTATTAACTCAGGCCTCCTAACTTTATATATATATATATATATATATATATATATATATATATATGTATATATAGATATATATATATATATAGTATATATATATGATACATATATATATATTATATATATACCGTATATATAAGAGAATATATATATGTTATATATATATATATATATATATATATATATATATATATGTATATACATATTATATTATATAGTATATATATATATATATAGTATATATATATATATATATATATATATATATATATATATATATATATATATATATATATATATATATATATATATATATATATATATATATATATATATATACTGTATATATATATATATATATATATATATATAAGAGAGAGAGAGGTGATATATATATATATATATATATATATATATATATATAAGGATATATATATATATATATATATATATATTTCACGTAGGAGAAACAAGAGGTAAATGAACAGTTTGGAAGGAGGATGAATGAGGACATGTACAAGGGAATAGGAAGCTCTTCTGGAAGGGAAGGAAAGGTTAAGAATGAGAATATGGGAATCTGCTTAGAATAATGAATAGGATGGTGCTTTTGTAACTGATAAAATGATGAGGGGAGTCATGAACACCCTGAAAAAAATTCAAAACAATATTAACACAGTAATGATGAGGTGTTAGTGGAATGTGTGTGGTTTGATGGTGCAAGAAGGAATATTTTGTGGATGAGGTTATTAGTAAGGAGAGGTAATGGGCAGAGTGAGAAAGTTGAAGAATGAAATTGCATTAGATGAAATTACAGTGGAAATGATCGTGTTTTGTTGATGGTGATTGATTGACTCGAAGTTGTGTAATAAAGCGTTTATGGAGGGTATAGTTCCAAGGGATTGAAGGAGAGCGTAATAGTATTCTTATATAAGGGTAAGGGAGAAAGGAACCCCAGAAATTTATAGGAATAAGTCACGAGTGCTGTAGGGAAGGTAGTATGCTGGGATATTTTTGTCGAAAAGATGCAGTGACTGGAAGGATTGATTGGTGAAGAACAGCAAAGTAGAGTGGTGTGTGGATCAAATCTTACATTGAAACAAATGATTGAGAAAATGAGGGAGAAGAAGAATAAATTATATTTAGGTTTTATGGATTTACAAAGGCGTATGATAGAGTTAATAGGAAGCTTTATCTGGTATTAGTGATATATGGTGCGGTGGTAGGCTTCAGAATGGAATCAAAAGTATGACGATAAAGAAGCGTGTAAGAATAAATGGTGTCAATGGTGATTGTTTTAGGATTATAGCGGAGTGAGACAGAATTGAATTATGTGAATTCAGTTGTTAGTTTGCATATGATGGGGTTATGAAAGAATTAGACTGGAGGATGGTAGGAAATGGTGTTAGAAATGATGGAGAACAGATGAGTGGAGGAAAACTCACCCATTATATGCGACATTTAGTCTCCAGTTAACTGAAGAGAGTTTGAGAGGATTGGTAGAGAGATTTGGGAGAGATTTGCAGGGTATGTAAAAGGAGGGGTTTGAAAGTAAACGGATAAGAGTAAGGTTATGGTTGTGAGTAAGGACAGTCCTCAGTGTGAAGTTATGTTAGATGGTGAGCAGCTGGAGCAAGTGCCTGAGTTTAAATATTTAGGGTATGTGTTGGATGAGAAGGGAACGGATGATGCAGAGTGTAGTAGGAAAGTTGTGAATGGCAGGAAGGTTGCTGGTGCAATTAAATCGTTGGTGAATGTAAAGGGACTAAGTCTTGTGTGTGCTAGAGTCTTACATGAGGGTATGTTGTTACCTGTGTTATTGTATGGTAGTGAGACTATGGTCTGGAATAAGAAGTATAGATCTAAAGTTCAATGTGTTCAGATGGACAATCTTAGGGGATGCTAGGTGTGAGAAGAATTAATAAATGAGGAATGAACTTATTAGGAGAGATGTGTGGTGTGAAGAAAGGGGTAAATGAGAGAATAAATGAAAGTATGTTGAGATGGTTTGGTCATGTGGAAAGGATGAATGATAGTCGGTTGGTTAAGCGGATGTATAGTGGAGTGTGTGTTGGGAACCGACCGGCTGGGAGACCGAAGAGAAAGTGGATTGAGTCGGTGAACGAATGTCTGAAGGAGAGAAATGTGAGTTTGGCAGAGGCGAGAATAAAGGTGCATGATAGGAGAGAATGGCTGGGTTTTGTATGGGGGCATGGTTGTGGCCCACCTGGGCCAAGGGATGAACCCTTACATTGACGATTTACCATATGAGGTCCTGTTATGGTCCCATGAAGCTCTTGTGTGATTTTCTGTCTGTGATCAGCTTTCACAATTTAATGGTACAGAGGGGGCGGTAAGGCTGGGCTTTCTTTTCGACATTTGTCATACTCTCCTACTGCTTTTCTTTTCCGATGCTTGTAGCGCACCTTACTTCCAATCTTGGGAAAAAAGGTAGATATATATATATATATATATATATATATATATATATAGAGTATATATAAGAGTATAGAAGAAATAGAGTAAAGTAAAAAAAAAAAATATATATATATATATATATATATATATATATATATATATATATATATATATATATATATATATATACCGTATATATATATATATATATATATATATATATATATATATATATATATATATATATATGTTTTTATTTTAAAATTTATTAAATTTATTCATTTTTGTTCAATTCATTTGCAGATAAAAGAAGGCAAAGTAACCTTGACGATTTGAAAATATGCCTACTGTCCGATTAACGTCCCATCACTAATATATATATATATTACATAGCAAAGATAGTAAAGACAAGTTAAATATATATATATATATATATATATATATATTAGTTATTATATATATATATATATATATATATATATATATATATATACGATAAGATATACATTTGTATATATCAGGCTTGGGCTCGAGTACAAGTACTTATACTTAAGTACATTTCTGGAGGACTTGTACTTGCAGTATCTAAAACCCAGTGTACTTGTACTTGCACCTTTTGTACTTGAAAATTTCCATTTTGTCATTTTTTGAACCTGCCATTATTTTTATTATTATTATTTTCCTACATAATATTATTATTTCTTATATATGTATTCTAAATAAATTTCCATTTACAAATATAAAGTATGGCATTATATATATATATATATATATATATATATATATATATATATATATATATATGTTATTTATATATATGTATTATATATATATTATATATATACATATTATTATATTATTATATATATATTATTATTATCATATATATAGTGTTTTATATATATAGATATATATATATAGTATGTTATTATATATATATATATATATATATACATATTATTATATATATTATTATATATATATATATATATATATTATATATTATTATATATATATATATATATATATATATTATTTATATATATATTATTATTACAAAGCCCAATACTTATTATTGGTTATATATCGTATATACATATATATTATTATTATATATATATAAGACAATAGAAAGCATATATATATATATATATATTATATATATATATATATATATAGTATATATATATATATTGTTATTATATGATATACATATATACATATATACCAGATATATATATATATTATTATATATTATTATACATATATATATATATATATATATATATATATATATATATATATATATATATATATATATTATTATTATATTACTATATATATTGGTCGTATATATATATATATATATATATATATATATATATATATATACTATATATATATATATATATATATATATATATATATATATATATATATATATATATATATATATATATATATATATATATATATATATATATATATATATATATATATATTATATATGTGTTATATTTTGTGTTTTAAATATAAATAATGAGATGGTGATTGATTGGATTTGGAAGTTCTGTAACAAAGTGTTTAGGGAGGGTATAATTTTGAGGGATTGGAAGAGAGCAGCAATAGTTCTTATATAAGGGTAAGGGAGATAAGAGTAACTGTAGGAATTATAGGGAATTGAGTGTTGTAGGGAAGATATATGCTGATATTTTGGTCGAAAGAATGGTCGAATGACTGAAGAACTGACTTATTGGTGAAGAACTAGGTGCTGTTAGAAGTGGTAGAGGATGTGTCGTTCAAATCTTTACATTGAAACAAATGATTGAGAAAATGAGGGAGAAGAAGAATAAATTGTATTTTGGTTTTATGGATTTGCAACAGGCGTATGATAGGATTAATAGGGAAGCTCTATGACAGGTGTTAGAGATATATAGTGTTGGTGGTAAGCTTCTGAATGGAATTCAAAGTAAGTATGGAGATAGTGAAGCATGTGTAAAAATAAATGGAGTCGAAAGTGATTTGTTTAATATTAATAGCAGAGTAAGGCAGGGATGTATTATGTCTCCTTGGATATTCAATTTGTATATGGATGGGTTTATGAAAGAATTAGAGGTGGGGTTAGCCTGGGATGGTGCTAGAATGATGGAGAATGGAAGAGAGTGGATTGTGCCCTACCTAGTATATGTGGATAATTTGGTTGTGTGGCGAATCTGAAGAGTTTGAGAGGATTGGTAGAGAGATTTGGCAGGGTGTGTAAAAGTAAACGTACGTAAGGTTATAGTTGCGAGTCAGGACAGTCCTCAGTGTGAAGTTATGTTAGATGGTGAGCAAATGGAACAAGTGTCTGAGTTTAAATATTTAGAATATATGTTGGATGAAAAGGGAAAGCACGATCCAGAGTGTAGTAGGAAAGTTGTGAATGGCAGGAAGGCTAGTGCAATTAAATCGTTGGTGAATGTAAAAGGACTAAGTCTTGAGTGCGCTAGGGTCTTACATGAGGGTATGTTGTTACTAGTGATGGGATAATTAAGAATTTTTGATGATGACTATTATAATAAATTTTGACAATAACGATGATAATTAATTGAAAAAATATATTTTAAAAATTTCTATTATCTTAATTAATTTAACAAATTTATAATAAGGAAGAATCAACTTGTGTTCAGTTCATTCATATTTAAATGTGTAAATACATTAAGAACCGCAATAATACATGGAAAGTTCTCCTGTTATTCTTTAACATCCTGGTTTTATTTCTAATTTCTGTTATAATAATAAAAATAATGATAATGATAATGATAATGATAATGATAATAATAATAATAATAATAATAATAATAATAATAATAATAATAATAATAATAATAATAATAATAATAATAATAATAATAATAATAAAAATAATAATAATAAGGAAGTGGGTAGAATTAAAAGCGAGAAAATTGAACAAGGTAATAAGAATAAGTATTTAAGACCGCTCGCAAGTAAATCAGTTGAATGTTAACAAGTTGAAACTTGAAACTGAACAAATCTGGAAGCAAATGAAGGAAGCGGTTGTTAGCTGTGCAAAAGAGGTATGTGGATGTGATAAAGTAGGAAGTAAGAATGTTAACAGTGAGGGATGGAATGAAGAGGTGATGCAAGCGATTAAAAGTAAAAAGAAGTTATTGAATGTACTGAAAGCCAATGATGAGGTTTCAAAGAAAGATGTTTGAATTATATAAGGATGAAAAGGTGATATATAAGAGGAAAAAAATGAGGTAAATGAACAGTTTGGAAGGAGGATGAATGGGGACTTATAAAGGAATAGGAAGCTCTTCTGGAAGGAAGAGCGAAAGGTTAAGAATCAAAATAAGGGATACAGTATCTGCTTAAAATAATGAATAGAGATGGTGCTTTCATAACTAATGAAATGGATGTGAGGAGTAGGGAACACTTTGAAAATCTGCTTAACATTGCCAGTAATGAAGAGATATAGTGAAAGTGTGTGGGTTTGATGCTGCAAGAAGGAATAGTATGTATTGAGGAAATTAGTAAAGAGGAGGAAATGGGTAGAGGGAGAAAGTTGAAAAATGGTAAATCTGCAGGCATAGATGAAAATTACTATATGAAATGACTAAGAATTGAAAGGAGATAAGTATTTGATTGGATTTAGCTGTTGTGTAACAAAGCGGTTATGGAAGATATAGTTCTGAGGGTTTGGAGGAGAGCAGTAATAATAGTAAGGGTAAGGGGGATAAGGGTAACTGTAGGAACTATAAGGGAATTAGTTCTGATTGTTATAGTGGAAGCATATATGCTGGTATTTTGGCTGAAAAAGAGTGCGCTGAGGTAACTGAGGGACTGATTGGTGACGAACAAGGTACATTTAGAAGTAGAGGATATGTGTATCAAATCTTTACATTGAAACAAATGATCGAGAAAATGAGGGAAGAAGAAGAATAAATTGTAT
Organism: Trachelipus rathkii; assembly: GCA_015478945.1. Classification (NCBI taxonomy): domain Eukaryota; kingdom Metazoa; phylum Arthropoda; class Malacostraca; order Isopoda; family Trachelipodidae; genus Trachelipus; species Trachelipus rathkii. Next base: position 18,372 of record JABUQX010015829.1, on the reverse strand, counting down.
TTAGTATTATGTATTTCCAGCAACAGGCGCATGATATCACATGAAGCTCTGGTTGTAAGGTGTTAGTGTGATGAGAATGGTGTTGTCAAAAGCTTCTAAATTTAATCAATAGTATGTAAAACGATAGTGAAGCCTCTGTAAGAATAAATGATGTTGAAATTGATTGGTGTAATATCAATAGTGGAGTAAGGCAGAGATGTGTAATGTCTTCTTGGTTATTCAATTTGTATATGGATATGGTTATGAAAGAATTAGATGGGGTTGGCAGGGGATGATGTTAAAATGATGGAGAATGGAAGAGTGGAGGGATCCCTACCTATTATATGCGGATAATTTGGTCTTGTGTGGCGAATCTGAAGAGGGTTTGAGAGGATTGGTAGAGAGATTTGGCAGGGTGTGTAATAGGAGGGGTTTTAAAGTAAATGTAGATAAGAATAAGGTAATGGTTGTGAGTGAGGACAGTCCTCAGTGTGAAGTTATGTTAGATGGTGAGCAGCTGGAACAAGTGCAGGGTTCACACTGAAATTTTGAATTTGAATTCCTTGACTTTCCCTGACCAAATGCGCAAATTTTCCCTGACCAGCGTGTTCGTTATTTTTGGCGTATAAAATATCTATTAATCATTATTGCAGCCTATTAACTCAGTTCATAAATTAAATTATTGAAAATTTACTTTAGAAACTGTTCATCATCATGGATGAATTTAAAAAATATATTTTTTTTTAGTAATCAGCCTATACCTTCCCCGTCTCAGTCCAACGCACTCCTTTTTTTACTTTTCCAAAAGTAAACAGTTTTATTTATACAAAAAGAAAATAAATTAAAAGCTTACATTAATAGCCTAGGTGAATAACGTCCACTGTGATCACAAAAGTTCTAAACATAGGAGATTTAGGCTAATCCTTTCTTCCTCAAGCTCCGAAATTTTACTCTTGCTAGTGTATTTCTTCCAAAGCTTTCAGTTTTAATATCTTTCTGCTCTTCAAGTTTATAGATCTGTATGGGATAATTTTCTTTTTCAACCTTTTTATTCTTTCTCTTCTTTTGGTTCTGTTTTGACTTTTTGAGATGTTCTTCATATCTCTATTGGCAGCTCATTTGTCAACATTTTTTGAGTGATAGGATCTTTATGAATACTTTCATGAGATCTAATAGCATTGTGCACTGTTCTTGAGAAATCAGACTATGTTCTGTCAGATTCTCCACTAAAATTGCTTCATTTATAGAAAACCCTCCTTCCACGGTCGCTTTTCCATGCGAAAATATCAGTCTTAATTTAATAATTTGCCACAATTCCACATAACATTGATTCCCAGGTACTATAGAAGAAAAAAACTAATCAAGTCTCTTAGAAAGACAATGACCATCCAAAAATATTTTGAATTTTAATTCAAGGGTAGAATGAGCTTCACTGCAAAGTAGAGTATTGTGCTTTTGCTCTCTAGAAATATAGGGAGCAAGTAGTTAATCACATATTTACATTTCATCAGCCCCATTTTAAAATTTGAAGTTACTGCACCTGTAAACATTAATTTAAATGTTTCCCTATATCTGCAAACGAGATTAAAGACATTTTATCATCCACCACCTTTAATGCCCATAGTATTTTAGATCTTGCAACATCATCTTTAATGCAAAAAAGTGAAAGTGACTGATAAACTGGTTTTGGTTGGTTATTAATAGAACACTCAGGGTCATTTACAATCGGTTGAGTATGATTAGTTGATGGAATGGCATAATTTTCAGTGCACACACTTTCACTAATATTTGTATTGGTAGAACACAGAACGAAAAGGTTTTTCAATGTTGGTTGATCCTGCTGAGTTTTGATTAAATTCAAATGAGTTTCCCCTCTTGAATGTAAAACTTTGGCGTCCCATGTTAGACAGATCAAAGTTCTTTTTACATAATTTACAGTATGCCTTGGAACTATCAGGTTCTTTACCCAACCACCTGATAAACTGTGGATTCAGTTTGACGTCCAACCACTGGTTGGTAAAGTTAGTTTTTTTGTTTGAAGTCATTTTATAATGAATACAAGTACCCTTCTAACTACTAAAATCCAAAATCATTTGCTGTAAATCCTCAAAAAAAAGTACACTCAAAAGTATAAATCCTAAAAAAAGATATAAACAGATTAAGTCATACAGTCAAAACACATCCATATACCAATCACCTTCAACTGAAGGATGAACTTGAACAATAGTAGTAATAGTAATTAAAATAGAAAGAAATATGATAGAAGTGATTCTATGGAATGTCATTCCTTTGGCCCATCCTTTCACTTATCAAATACATCTCTTATTCACAATTATACAGTAAGGAAAAATAATATATATATGCAATTTGGTCCATGGATCATTCTTCATATGTTTTGTAATTTTAAAATTTTCCTGACTTTTTTGGAATTTCCAGCAGACATCTTTAAACGCTTTCCTGACCAATATTTTTTCCTGACTTTCCAGAAAGTGTGGAACCGAATTGAGCTTAAATATTTAGATGGTATTGATGGAACAAACAGATGATGCAGAGTGTAGTAGGAAAGCTGTGAATAGTAGGAATGGCTGGTGCAATTAAATCATTGGTAGATGTAAAGGGACTAAGTCTAGTGTGCTAGGGTATGAGGGTATATTTTACCTGTGTTAATATATAGTGAGATTATGGTCTGAATAAGAGGTATAGATCTAATGTAATAATGTGTTCAGATGGACACCAGATGTTACAAAGAGAAGGAACTGATGTGCCTGGTTTATGAGCAGTGAATAATTAGCATGGTGGTGGTGATTGAAGGCAACTGGTAGAACCATATATGAAATTTGTCATTGATTTGTTTAGGGAAGATAGATATGTTTATTTGGTTAAGAGTGCTCAGAGTAATCCAAAGCACTGATTGGTGACCTAACAAGGCACATTTAGAAGTAGCAGATGTGTATCAAATCTCACATTGAACAATGACTGTGAAAATGAGTAAAGTTAATAAATGAATTAAACGGTGGTTTACAGTGATACAAGATTTAAAATATAGATGATATTTAATAATGAAGCCTCTATAAAAAGAGTGATTATATATATTGGTTGCAAGCTTCTAAATTTAATCAATAGTATAAAACCAGTATTTCAAGAATAAAATTGATGCTTGAAAACTGACTGTAATATCAATAGTGAGAAGAGATGCAAATGTTTTCTTGAGTTACCTGACTTATACAGATGTCATGAGTTGAAACAGATGAATACAAAGATGATGTTGAAATGATGAGAAACTAGAAGAGTTATGATCCTCACCCATGGTGATAGTGATAATCTGTCCTGTGTATAACTTGAAGAGTGGCTTGAGAGATTGCAGAGATCAGCAGGGTGTGTTTAAAGAGGGTTTAGCAGAAACGCAGATAAGAACAAGGCATTATTGTGAGGATATAGTCCTGTGTGTGAAGTTATGTCAGAGCAGGCAGCTGGAACAAGTGCAGGGTTCACACTGAAATTTTGACCTGAATTCTTTGACTTTCCCCATGACCAGCCAAGGCAAAATTCTTCCTGACCAGCTAGTTCGTTATTTCATGATAAAATTTTCTATTAATCAATATTAAGAAATGTTATTAACCTCTAGTTCATAAAATTTAACTTATTTGAAAATTCATTTTGAAACTGTTCATCATCATAGATGAATTTAAAACATATTTTTTTAGTAATCAGCCTATACTTTCCCCATAGCCGTCCAACGCATTTTCTTCTTTTTATTTTTTTCCAAAGAAACAGTTTTATTTATATAAAGAAAAATAATTAAAAGTTTTTGCATTGGCAGCTTCAGTGAATAACGCCCATCATGGACTAAAGTCTAAATGAGATTTAGGTTAACTCTTTTTCTTTCAAGCTCCGTAATTTTGATTTATAGTAGCTTCTCCGTCAAAGTTTCTTCAGCCTTTAACACCTTTCCTGCTCCTTCAAAGTTTCATAGATCTGTATGGATAATTTCTTTCAACCTTTTTATTCTGTTCTTCTTTTTGGTTCTGTTTTGCTCTTTGAGATGCCCTTCATATCTCCTATGGGCAGTTCTTACACTGTCAACATTTTTTTATGATAGAACTTTAAGGAATACTTTCATGACCTTTATGTCTTTGTACTGCTCTTTTGAGAAACATCTATGTTCATCTGATTTCCACCAAATTGTCATTTATAGAAAACCTTCCACAATGCTTCCATGCGAAAATATCAGTCTTAATTTAATTACCTACAAGCCGCCAATTCCACATAACATTGACTGCAAAACTATAAAGAAACGACCAAAGTTCTGTAGTGATGTCACATCCCATCCAAAATATTTTGAATTTAATTCATAAACGAGCTACCTAAAAGAAGAGATATTGTGCTTTTTGCTCTCTTATAGCAAGAGATAAGTCCATATTAATCCATATTACATTTCATCAGCCCCATTTAGCCTAGTCACGACTATTCAAAACATTTTACCTAATGTTTCCATATCTGCAACTAGACAAAAGACATTTTATCATCCAATCATCTTGACGCCCAGTTATACTTGTAGATCTTGCAACATCATCTTTAATGCAAAAAGTGAAAGTGACTGATAAACTGGTTTTGGTTGGTTATTAATAGAACACCTGGTGTCATTTACAACTAGTTTATACATTAGTTGATGGAATGGTAGCATAATTTTCAGCACATCTTCACTAATATTGTAAAATAGAACATTGTATCATGTTTTTCAATATTGATCCCTTAGAGTTTTTGATTAAATTCAAATGAGTTTCCTCTCTTGAATGTGGAGTCCCATGTTAGATAGATCAAAGTTCTTTTTATATAATTTATAGTATGTCTTGGAACTACTTCTGTAAGTCTACCTGAACCCACTCCTGATAAATTCAGGATTCAGTTTTGATGTCCAATTACTCTGGTTGTAAAAGTTAGTTTTTCGTTTGAAGTCATTTTATGGTAATAATAAGTACCCCTTCCAACCTAATAAAAATCCAAAATCACTTCGCCAAACCTCAAAAAAAAAAAACACTTCAAAGTATAAATCCCTAAAAAGAAAAAGATATAAACAGATTAAGTCATACAGTCTAAAACACATCCATATACCACCACCAACTGAAGCATTGAACTTAAACAATTAGTACAGGTAAGAGTGAAACAATGAAAGAACAGAGAAGTAGATTTATGGAAATGTCATTCCTTGCCCATCCTTTTCATTCACTTATCAAATACATCTCTTATTCCACAATATACAGTAAGGAAAAAATATATCAAAAATATGTAATTTCGGTCTAGATCATTCTTCATATGTTTTGAAATCATAAAATTTCCTGACTTTTTTGGAATTTCCCTGATCTTCAGCACACCTAAAACGCTCCTGGACTAAATGTTTTTTCCCTGACTTTCCAGAAAGTGTGAACCCTGAAGTGTCTGAGCTTAAATATTTAGGATATATGTTGGATGGAAACGGAACAGATGATGCAGAGTGTAGTAGGAAAGTTGTGAATTGCAGGAAGGTGGCTGGTGCAATTAAATCTATGGTATAAAGGACTAAGTCTTGAGTGTGCTAGGGTATGAGGGTATATTTTACCTGTGTTAATATATAGTAGTGAGACTATGGTCTGGAATAAGAGGTATAGATCTAAAGTACAATGTGTTCAGATGATTACAAATCTGTATGATGTGTTATGTGTGGGAGAAGAATCTTCTGATAAAAATGTGGAGCAGTATTGTATATTGCAGTGCAGTAAAAGAGAATAAAATGAAAGTACATTTGAGATAGTTTATCATGTGAGAGTGATGGATGATAGTCAATTGGCTAAGCGGATGTATTTGGTAAGTGTGTGTACTGGCAATAAACTGGCTGGGAGACCTGAAGAAAAAGTGACTGGAGTCAGAAAATAATTCGCTGGAGGTGAGAAAAGGCACTAATAGAGTGAATGCCGTGGTTTTGTTATGGGGTATGGCCACCTGGTTCAAGGGATGAACCCCACATTGACGAGTATGCCATAGTGAGGGTTTGTCACAGTCCTGTGAAGGTCCAGGGTGATTTTCTGACTGGACTTCTTTCACTCTGCGCTCATACATTCTTCCTTCTACTTTCTTTCAGTTTCCGGCATCTTTTATACACATTACCCCAGTCTTGGGGGAGAGAAGGTGGGTATATCAATAATTAATAATAATAATAATAATAATAATAATAATAATAATAATAATAAATAGATTAAATAATGATATTAATGTAAAAGTTAAAACACAGTCATAATAATAATACTTTCCTTGATTATAATAATCTTGATTCATTGAATGTGAAAATAATTCATGATCTTTCCCTATATTTCAACTTAATATTTTTCTATGTAATTTTAACATATAGCTATCTTCAAAACATCGTGATGAAAACCTAATGAGAGAACATGATTTTGATACAAAGCATGTCTCCCATACTTTTAAAGTTGTGTAAGCAAAGCCAAAATTATTTCTTTTTTTTAACCAAAATGAATTTCTCACCAGATTAAACCGCTAAAGATATAATGAAAAATGGCCTCAGCCAATTTGGTGGGAGACGACGCTAAATGGAATGGGGCAAAAATATATCTAATCAGGCACTGAAAGCCTTAAAAATTATAAAAATATTTAATTTTTTTTCTATAGCATGATGGTCATTCCTTGGCAACTTTAGCCCCCTTCATTGCAGAAACCTGTAATATTAAATTGTAATATAACTGTAATGTGTTTTTATTTACATTATTATGTTGGAAAATCTTATTTCAAGATTCTTTTCTATTTTTTTATTACATTTTCCAAACTAAAATTCTTAACGGATTACAAAAATGTCATTTGTTTTAGTGATGCATCTATATTTCGCGGCTACATGTATGGTACTTAACGCTCTTTATATATATATATATATATATATATATATATATATATATATATATATATATATATATAGTATATATATATATTAAGTTACAGTTATAAGAAGATATATATATATATAGGTATATATAGGTATATATATATATATATATATATATATATATATATATATATATATATATATATATATATATATATATAGAGATATATATATATATATATATTGCTATATATATATATATATATATACATACAGTGGGCCCCTCTTAACCATTCATTCGCCATATAGGCAAAAATTTCACCTAAAAGCATATATATATATATATATATATATATATATAAAAAAGTATATATATATATATATATAGAGAGATATATATATATATATATATATATATATATATATATATATATATATATATATATATATATATATATATATATATATATATATATATATATATATATATATCAATCCTCTTACATCCTCCTTAAACAGAAATACATAAAACATCTTCTCACTCCTATATTCGTCACCCTGTCACCCAAAACCTCTCCCAACAAATCCCCTACACTCCCTATCAATTTTAATCCCACATTTTCCAATCTTACTCGAGGCGATTTCAACGCTAACCACACCGCCTGGTATAAAGACTACCCCTCCGACCCCCGCGGTGCCCATATCCTTAACGAATTGGAAACCCTTAATATCCTCAATTCCAAAAACCTCCCCACCCGAATCCCTCCCCAAGCAAACCAATCCCCCACTTCCCCTGATGTCACATTCTGTTCTCCCTCCTTATATCACCGACTAACCTGGGACACCACTACCGACCTACACTCAGACCACCTCCCCATCCTTATAACTCTAACCCCCTCCCAAAAAAAAAGATTACCACATACACAAACTACAAAAAAGCTAACTGGCCAGCATTCACTGACCATATCGAAACACATATTAATCCCACACCAAGCCATGACACAACATCCCTACACACCTCCATAATCCAATTAAATAAGTTAATTACTAAATCAGCTAACTTTTAAAATTAAAAAACTAAATTCTCGAAACAACCCCCCTTCCCACGAATTCCACTACTTACCTGATAACTCCTTCCCATCTCCAAAACAACAATCAGACCGCCTAGCAAAACATTATGCCAATATCTCTCGCAAACCAACCCACCCCAATAACAGGAAAATAAAAAAACAAATCAGAAAACTTCCCTCAGACCCCTTTTACAATCGAAAGGATATCAGAAACTATCAAAACCCTTAAAAATTCCAAAGCTACAGGACCAGACTCAATCTCCTACTTACATCTAAAACACCTCGGTGAAAAAGCACTCCTCCGTATCACAGAAATCTTCAACAAATCCTGGCAACTCAATTATATACCCTCAATCTGGAAACAAGCATTCATACTCCCAAAACTCACCTAAAAAAGACCCCAATTTCTATCCTCTCCTCCATCAGTAAACTGCTGGAGAAACTAATATTAAACAAAATCTCCCCTCTCATCACCCTCCCAAATTTCCAACACGGCTTTAAAAGCAACCGCTCCATAACTACAGCCCTTACCTCCCTTACCCAACACATCATCAATGGCTTCAACCAATCCCCATCCCATAGATCCATTCTCACAGCAATCAACATCAATAAAGCCTTTGATACTGTCCCCAAATTCCTTCATATTCAAAACATCCTGCAATTCCCCCTCGAAAACAATTATAAAAAATGGCTTTCTAATTTTCTCACTAACCATTTTGCCAAAGTTCTCCACAAAAACAATCTCTCCCACTCTATTAAATTACAAAACGGGTCCCACAGTTTGCCATTCTCTCCCCATTCCTCTTCAATCTTTTCACAGCAGACCTGCCCACCCCTACCCACCATTCCACCAAACTAATCACATACTCAGACGATATTAGCCTCATTCCCCAACATCCAGAACGTAAAATACAGCCACTCTGCAACACCAAGACATACTTACAAACAATTAGAAACTATGGTTACTATCCAAACAGAATGACGCCTCCCTCAATTCCTACATTACCCTCTAACTACGACGCCACCAATCCTCAATTCACCCAATAGTTTTCTTGAACAACAATTTCCCCCTAAACAAAACCCCAAAAGTATTAGGACTTACATATCGACAGCACACATGACGTTTCTCCCCCCACATGGACCAAATCACTTCATCAACCAAACGGAAACTAAACAAACCTCCGACCCTTAAGCCAACACAAGTTTATAACAAGAATGGATAAAATTAATTGGTACAAGCTAAGACTACTTTTAGACATTAGAATATAGAGACGTAAGAAGCCACATGGCCTATCGAGACTGTCACAGTCAACCCACCAACCAAACATGTTCATGCAAATCCACAACCCCTAGGAGATTGTTCAAATTACTGTAACTAAAAAATCTGTACCAATTAGTTATATGTAAAAAAATATATAAATATATATTTATATAATATATATTATATATATATATATATATATATAAATATAATAATATATATTATATATTATATATATTATAATATATATTATATATATATATATATATATATATATATATTATTATTATTTATATATATATATATATAATAATATATATATATATATATATATATATATTATATATAATATATATATATATATATATATATATATATATATATATATATATATATGTATATATATATATTTGATATAATATATATATATATATATATATATATATATATTAGGGATGTGCCGAATAGTGAAAAAGCCGAATACCGAATACCGAATATTCGGCTAAAAGTATTCGGCCGAATAATCACTTCGCTATTCGGCCGAATAGTTATTTCAAAGTTCGGTCATCCATTTAGGGAAAAATAAAGAAAACTTACACTGGTCAACAAAAAAAGGTGAAAATTTTTCTTGATGGACTTTGTTAGCAGAATATATAGCAATTCGGATAGGTGCTGATTCCATAATATATTCTCGGATTTGCTGATTTTCACATCCCGTTTTCGTGCAATCATGGATCCCTATTTTTGCATTTTCCCTAGGAATGACAAAATTCATGTGCGCGTGCGCACTGCGTAGGCTGTATGGACGTTACCTTCCCCATATATCTACAGTAGCAGAAAGTTTACTGCGGTCGATATTCGGGAAGCATGTGGTAACTTTAGTACGTCTACATGTATGGATGCCAATGACCTGGATGTTGTCTATCATTCATCTGAAATACAGTCGGATTGTCCGTCATTGTTCACCCAGAGTGAACTGAACGATCTGTATGAAGTTGTATTTGCCGAAGTTTTGTGTACTGAAGGGGTTGGGGGGGCTTTTTTGAAAGGGGGTTGCCATTGGGGGGGGAAAAAAATGACTCATTGGACCATCGGCACAGAGTAAACATTTTATCGTAACAGAGAAGCAGAGCTGAGAGGCTCTTCCAGTCAGATGTAACCTTGTGTATTGCAGTGAAATTGCAGGCCTACTACTCGCTATGGGACTCTCAGCATACGATGCAGGTGAGTGGCGACTGTTTATTGACACTTCCAAGAGCAGTTTAAAGTGTGTGTTGTTACACAACGGCAACAGGTATGCTTCGGTTCGCAAGGGTACTCAGGACGGATGAGAGGAGTATGCAAAAATCAAGACAGGTTGGAGAGGCTACAATATCAAGGTACATGGATAGGTAAAATATGCCCGTTGACCTCCAAATTGTAAAACATTTTGCTCGTCAGCAACAGGTTCTAAACATCACTGCTTCCTTGCTATTGACAGCCGGCGGCAAAGATCACTGAACCAAAAGAGTAATGGCCACGAGGGAACGCTTGAGCCAGGATGATAGAACATCCTACGTGAGCCACTTGTACAGAGAGAAAACATTATCTTACCTCCACTACACATTAAAACTTGGTTTGATGAAATTAATTTGTGAAGGCCCTGGACCATGATGGTAAATGCTTCCGCTATATATACTCAACGTTTCCTGGTCTGAGTGACGAGAAGAAAAAAGCTGGGATATTTGATGGCCCACAAATACGGACAGTCCTCCGTGATGCTGCCTTTGCTACAACAATGACTGTGTTAGAGGCAAGAGAGTGGAATGCTTTTTCAGATGTAGCACAGAATTTTCTGGGGAACAGGGAAGCCGAGAACCACTAACATTGTACAGGAACTGCCTAAACAGTTTTTATTCTCATGGATGTAGAATGAGTATAAAGTTGCACTACTTACATTCTCACCTAAGAAAATTTCCGGATAACCTAGGCGATGTTAGTTATGAGCAGGGCGAACCCTCCCATCAAGATCTAAAGCTCATGGAAGGACAGTTACCAGGCAAAGTTGGGATATTCAATCATGATGGCCGACTATTTGGAGCTTGATGAGCGGATATTCCAGACGCTATGCACATTAGATCGTCTACGAAGAGAAAATTACTACCATCGTAGTATGTTTACATTAACCAAACCCATTCCTTCTATTACATTCAATGTTGTGCCATATCGTCTCTTTATCATTGTGTATTTTCTTGGAGGGGAAAGAGCAAAGACATGTTATCATATTCATTTGATATTGTTTCTCTCCCTTTCTCTTTCTATTGTCTATATAATACAAATAATATATATATATAATATATTATTATATATATATATAAATAATATATAAATATATATATATATATATATATATATATATATATTATATATATATGATATATATATATATTATATCCCAATAATGTTGATAGACCTCTTGAAAAACGGTTAAAAATCCATAAAATTTTTAAAAATCTGCTGCTTACACACATATCTCACAAATGCGATGTGATATGCAAAAACACGATTACATTTTTGGAATCAGCACATCAATATTCAATTGCAAAACCCCGTCCAAGAAATTTCACTGTTTACCAGTGTTATATACAAGTAATAAAACAAAAGGTAAATAACTATTCTTACCTATAGCAAACCATTCACATTAGAAAATAATTGAAATGAAAATTGAAAGTTCGTAGTTAAAGATACTCAACTAACTTCATTGAATAAGCTCCTAAGTTTAAAATTACAGAACATAGCAGTTCTTCAATATATTCAGGGATACCTATTTCTTGTGGCTTCATAAATAATTCCTCCTGTTCTAAATATTTTTTCACTTTTCGACTGATGACGGTGGAGCTGAAAAGTATTTTATTTTTTTTAAAATTTCAATAAAATATTTCCAGTTTTTCCACCAATTGAAGGAATATCATTGTCTTCACTGGTCAAGTAGGAAAACTTATATATTTGTTTATTCCTTGATGTCATTCCGTATGTAGCCTTTTACTTTTATGCACAATAATCACATCGTCAGAAGAATGGGACTTTCTTTTTCCACTCTCACTTTCTTTTCTGTATGACGATTTTGATGCCACAATTTCTTAAAACAATCCATTAAAAAAGTGAAAATGGAACCTTCAGCTTCACTTTCCCCACTACGTGAATCATCGTCAGCAGAAGAGTCAGGAGCTAAATTTTCATGCATTTTTTTCCATGCCTCAACGACAATATTTTTTACTGATTCATCTTATTGCATGTATGACCTACAGGCGAGAAAAGAAAGTTAGCCCAAAAGTAACGTATAAAATTTTCAGCATAGAAACGACTTCATCAGAGAATGAAAATCCTGATTTCTTAAGCTCTTCAACAAGTGTAATTAATCCACTGAAGCTTTTGCTTTTTCAATTGCCTTAAAATTGAAAAATAACTTTATTACTAAAATATAAGGGATCACTTGGGCGACTTTTACTTCACGTTTAATGCTTGTTTTAGTTATGTTGTCAAATGGCTCAAGTAAATGGAATAATTTTGCCACTGAAAATCAGTCAACATTTTCTGATCGCATTCAGCAGCGTATATGGATAGAGGAACTTTTTGTGTTCAAACAATCTTTTAAGCTATCATAAGTTCTGTTCCAGGCGTTTAGAAACGTCTTGAATTAATTTATGCTGTTTTGACATTCAGCTGCATCTTGTAAAGTTTTATGCTTTGCACATGCCGTTGCTGAATGGTGAAAATGTGAGGATATGCTTCTGCAAGTAAATAAAATATCTTTAACAGACTTCTGACATAATATTGAATCGTGAATGCATAGTTGCAACATGTGAATAAAACCATGAAATTGATAGCAAGCCACTCTCCCTTATACCAGCTACCATGTTTGCCATTATCCCGTATCACTAAATGAATTCTATTTTTTAGAATATTTGAAAAAAATGTCAAAGGCCTTATAGGATCTGACAAGATGACAAAATTTTGCCAAATTGGTTACAAAATTGGACTATATATTTATTTTTTAGAAATAAGTTCTAAAATTCAATTTTAAATTGAATAACTTTCCCTTATGTTGACGTAATTATTAGTTTTAAAGCTCAATTTCGCCCGAATAGTTCGTTACGGCAAAAAGCCGAATACCGAATATTCGGTATTTTGGCCGAATAGGCCGAATACCGAATG
>JABUQX010015829.1:0-2500 GCA_015478945.1 Trachelipus rathkii | reverse complement strand
AATCTAATTATATTATGGTCACTAACTCTTAAATCCTTCTTTAATACTCTAACCTTCATCTCCATACTTTCATCGATAGTTAATAATTAAGTTCTAATAGAGTGCACCGTGTCTTGTGGGTTCATGGACCATCTGGCTCAAAAAGTTATCTAGTACACAATTTATAAATACTGAACTACTATAGTCCGTATTAGACAAGGAATCCCATTGAATGCCAGGAAAATTAAAATCAACCATTATGACTATACCTTTTTCTTTACTGTGGCATGCTGTCTCAATTTCTTTCACAATTTCTGTGTCTAATTCTTGACTCTGGCCAGGAGGTCTATAAAATGCCCCTATTCTATATGATTTATTGTACATAAAAATATCTATTTTTATCGATTTACTGTCACGATTAGTTTTAATTCAGTCATTAATACAGATTGAATAATGCTTTTAATATAAAGCGCCACACCCCCACCCTTCTTTCCTCTATGGTATAAATAAAGTGAATATCCATCTATTTCATATTCCTAAGGAGTCTCCTTATAATTCTTCATTAACCCATGCTTACAGTTATGCAATAATGTCAAGATTCTCATTTATTGTATAACTAATCAGCTCATCTTTTTTATTTCTAAGGCTTTGAGCATTTGTGTAAAAGCATTTGATTTTCGAAATGGTGGTTATTTTTATTGCTATCATCATTATTTGAACCTGTAACAACACTAGTTTTATTTATCTCACCACTATTAGTTACCATTGCTATTATTCATATCCAGATTTGGCCCATCACCCCCACTTTACCTAGTTTTTTGCTAAACAAGTCTCCAAACTGGTGCTGAAAAGCCCAACTCCTTTACGACTCAAGTGAACTCCATCTGCTGCAAAAAGATCTTTATCCAGAAATTCTCTCCACAAATCCAAAAACCTAAAATTTTCTGAAAAACATAAATTCCTAATCCTTTCATTTACACCTAAAGCCTACTCCCCCATTCCTGACCTGCACCTAACCTAGGTAAAATCCCAGAAATCATGCACCTTCTTCCACTAGCTTTCATCTTCTGAATCAATCTCCTATAATCTGCTATTAATCCTTCTGACCTTCTATGTCCTATATCATTTGTACCCACATGCACAATCACCTTTGAATCAACATTTGTAGAATCAATTCTCTATCTATCCTATCACGATCATCACTCACTCTGGCACCTGTGATGAACATTACTCTCATCTTTTCTTATTTATTTTTACTTCTGAAAAGTCCTATGCATAGGTATCGTATCATAGACGTCTCCAATTAGCAATGTTATCAGTCTGCCCCTTTAGAAAACTCAAGATTACCATGACACTCTCTGAATCCCTCCCTAGCGATGGAAGACAGTTCGAACTGTTACTGCAGGTCCACAGGCTGATTGACTTCGAGATCGCTCATCTTAAACTATTATTTCTAATTCCTACAACTCTATATTTCATTCTTGCAGACCTATTTTCAACTACTTTATCCTTTTCCCCCTCGATCTTCCTGCTAGGTGATCACTATTCCGTTTCTACCCCATAGTATCCCATTTCCTCCTCACCTCACATCCCTTACTAACTTTTTTTCTTGACACTTCCCTCCTTTCTCAACTCAAATACAGCTTCTTTCAATTCATTCATATTTTCATCAGTCTTGCAATCTCCTTTCTTTAAACACATCTCTGCATTGCACAACACAAAGCGGGCAGCTATTCACATATTCACCTCTCACAGTTCCACAGTTATCACACAGAGCAATACATACTTTAATTATTATTTCAACTTTATTTCCGAGTACCTACAATTTACCAACCACAGTTTAGATACTCGCTAAGCCTAAAAGAAATAAAAAATATCTTAGTAAAACAAGTTAAAATTATTTAACGAAGCTTGATATCTCAGCTTAGCCTGGCCAGGGATATATAAGAATTATAAGGTAGGCCTAAAGTAGTCTGCTTGTACAAATTATTATTTACAACTACAGTTACTAAAATATCCTAAAGGCCTAGAAAGAAATTAATATCTTAAAACAAGTTTGAATATAGAATAGCCTCGGCCCTAGGCTAAGGCTATATAAAAATTATAAAGTAGGCCTAACATAGGTTATGGCTCTGGTAAACTTAATTTATCACAAAATTAATATAACAATTGTTAAAGACTGTAGTTAAATACAGAAAAACTATTTAATAATTCAAATAAACCTGCAAACACACAGTATACAGGAAATCTCTTAACTACTCTAGCCTAGGGCTAACCTATCAAACACAGAGTCCAATACTCAACTAAATTAAGTTAATAACAGAAATAATCACAATAATAAGTACACAAATTTCTAAAATCCACAGTTAGATAGACAACACTAATTTGTTAGCTAAATTCACTTGCAATTACACAGATTATAATAGTAAAATGGAAGAGCAAAAATAAACACACCCTCACTCAGTGGCCACTAAACACTCACCTACCTTATAATTTTTATATATCCCTGACCTAGGCTAAG
>JABUQX010015828.1:52500-62908 GCA_015478945.1 Trachelipus rathkii | reverse complement strand
TAGTAATAAAAATAAAATATCCTGCAATAAACTTTTATTGATTTTGTATAACATTCTTTTATTGATATGTTTGATATTAACTTACAACCTCTTATCAAAAGAGGACAATAGATTTTCTTCTATTTACATAAGAATTTCCATAAAATAATAAAACAATATGTTGTAAATTAAATGCATTTTTATCAGAATCTGTTATCCTCAACGACTGTTAAGTAGTGTATGAAGTATCTAAAAGAATAAATACTATATAGATATATATAAGGATACGATAAGTAACCAATATATTAATATGATTAATATATATATAAGATATATAATATATAATATATAGATAGTAATATATATAAATAGATAATTTATAGTATATGATATATATATATATAGTAATAGTGAGTATATATATATATATGACTTCTGTATTACTACCGTCAGTGTTAAAATTAGTGTATTTTGCGTTTTTTTAATTACTATATTTCTATTATGATGATCCGAAGATAACAATCATTTAAGTGGTAACGGGCATGATTCAAAAGAATATATAGGACCTTTACCGTTTTACGACTCCGTCAGTTTGAATTTTTATGTTTTGTTTTGTTGTGTGTTATTTTTAAATATATTGCTTGTATAAAATGATAACGTAAAATGAATTCAGGTGCTCATTGGACATTGCAATGCAAACGTTCGCTTGAAAATTATTTTTAGAAAAGAAATATTGAAAAAAAAGTAAACTTATAGATAAATATTGTGGTTATTCTAATATTCTTTATTGGTTTTTAAAACTAAGAGAGAGATACTCAAAAGGAAACCACAAAGGATGTGAACAGGAGTCTCAAGCATCCTACTCGCCAATTCTCTGGAATACGACAGGTTAACCTGAAGGTAGCATTTCCCCCCTCCGGGGAGGTCTCACTGACCACCCCCGGTTCCTTTAGTATTTGGGTAAATGTCGGACTGAAGGTCGGTTCCTCTTGCCTCTCCCCATAACGGTAGTTTAGGAAAACGTTCCCATACTCTTCCTGTTCCCACGTCGGTTTCAGTAACCCTACCTAATTAATATTAGGACCTATATATTTTTTTTTTTTTTTATTTTTTTTTTTGTTTTTTTTTTTTTTTTTTTTTTATTAGTTTAAATAAAGAAGACTTTTATTTTTATTTATACGCTGATTATCTAAAAAAAAATGTAATTGTTTTTTCTGTAAGGGTCGTACCTTTCGATAAGATTAAATTATATTTTTTGAAAAAATTATTAACCATAAATATTTGATTTATTTTAAATAAAATTAATTTAATTAATAAATTTCGAACTTTGAATCATGCTCCGTGTTACAACACTGAAATTTAGTCTTATAGTATTCATATTATATTATACGTAGCATATACTATATTTCAAATAAAAAAAAAAAAATAAAAATCTAAAAACTGTACGGATACGTGTTAAAGAACCTCATATTTATATACTCTCTAATATAATAATATATATTAATATAATATATATTATACTATATATATTAATATAATATATATATTAATTTAATATAATATAAATTAATATATAATATATATATATATATAATAGCTTGAAAAATTATATATTTAATTTAATATATAAACATATTATTTATTTAATATAATCAATGTATTTACGCATCTGAATGTTATTAAAAGCAATGTTTAGACGTATATAACTATAATATGATAATATAAATAATATAATAATATATTATATATGATATATAAATATATTTAATATATTATATAATTAACTATATAAATTAATATATATATAATATATAAATAATTATTATATTATATATTATTATTAAACATTAAATAGTAATGAGGATTAGAACCACGTTTTTTTGTGAAAGGTTTCCCATATGATCGCAGGATGATAGAAGTCTTAAAGACTTTCTAAAATAAAATTTAAAATTATTTTAAATATATAGATATTATTAAAACTAGAGTAATAACTAAGTATGTGTAAAAATTTAATATATTCTACAACTATATAATAACGTCTAAGAAGAATCAGCGTATACAAGGATTTATTAACTAATAGATACCTATATTAATAGTAATATTAGTACTATATAATTAATATTAATATTATTAATAATATATAATATTTAAATTAACTTAATTATAATATATAAAAATATATTTATATATAATTACCTACGTTAATACCCTTATATTAATTATATATAAATATATATAATTTTATATATATATATAATATATATATAATTAATATATATACTTCCATATTAAATAAAATAATATACTATATATTATATATAATAGGTTTATATAATATATATATATATATATATTTATATAATATATATATTATAATATATTTTATAATATAATTATATTATATATATATTAATATATCTTATATTTAAATTTATATATTATATATATAATATATATAATTAATATATATTATATTATTATAATTAATATATATAATATATATAATATTAATATATATTATATTATATATATAATATAATATCATAGAATAGTATATATATATATATATTATTATATATATTATATTGATATATATATATTATATATATATATATATATATCTAATTATATGTATTTAATATATATATGATATATAATTATAATATATATATATTAATATATATAAATAATATTAATATTATTGGTGTTCCGAGGTATGTCTAAAGCTGATCATCATGTTCTCAAGACAACTCACTTACCTCCCTACAAATTAATATATTAATATATTGGAATCAGCGGAAAATTCTAGGATGTGGTTTTAATTTTATTTTTATATTTATTTTTTTTTATTCGTCGGATAAATATTTAAAAAAAATAAATTTTTTAAATTCCCCATTTTTTTTTGGGATAGCCCAAATTTTTAAAGAATTTGTATGTCACTAGAGATTTTACTCTCCTATCATGAACGGATCCTGAACATTTAGTAACTCCCGTTTATGTGCATAGAGTTAACAATTAACCTTATGCTCTTAACCACTTATTGCCAATCAACGTCCCCAAAAAATGTACGCTTATCAATGCAATAGTTTTAAGCATACCGCGCATTTTTATCATCGGCATAATTCTAATATCATCAAAGTGTCTGCTCCCCTATATTAAACTGTGAATTAGGACACAGGAGATTTTATCTCTGCCTTCAGCTGGGATTCAACTATTTGGACTCCGCGGTTGCTGAGTTAACAATAACCGATGCTCGATAACACTTAGGCATCCATGTCCTCAAAAAAAGACGCTTTCAAGCGTATTTTTAAAATGCACCCGTTTATTCTCATACCCATATCCTCAACCAAATGTCTTCCACCAGGAGCGAGAGATCCCAAACTAATCACTCTAAAATATGCGGTTTCCACCCGTATGGTCTATTTCCCTTTAGTTAAAGTAATACTAAATGTAAAGGGAAGAAAATTATTCTTTTTTTTATAACTAAAGGAATACCATAGGGGTAAACCCCGCAAAGATGACGGGAGTCGGGTCTCTCGCATCCCGGTGGGACACGGGAATATCGTCCTCCCCCCATCTCTGTCCCTCCGTCCGGACCTCGAGCCCCCCCTAAATGGGGGAGAAGATTTTTTTAAAAATATATATCGATTGTTTGCCCCCTCCAAAAAAGAAAAAAAAAATTATAAAACCCTTTTAGAATTTTCCGCTGATTCCAATATATAAATTTGTTTTACTGTAAATGCTACCGTTCTCCAGTTACATGATGTACAGCTTTGAGACACTACTGATATATATATATATGTATATAATTAAAATGATAGTATATATATAAATTATATAGTGATAGTATATTTATATAAATACGTTAAAAATATATAAAGTATTCCAGTATAATAAATAAATAGTAAAATATATATATATATATAATAATATATATTATCTACTATATATATATAATAGCCCTATATATATAATGGTCCAAGCCTCCCGAAAAGCAAATGCACTGAACAAAAAACAATAACCTAGCTACAGGAAAAATAAATACAATTTTATTAATCAGGAGACATTTTTTACTCCTTGATTCCCTAAAAAAAAAAAAATAAAATAACGCTTTTGCAAAATTTTAAATTTGGTTAAAAATGTTGGAAAAATCTGTATGTAACGATCATTTTTTTTTTTAAGAAGCACGCCAAGGACCTCATCCGACTACGAGTGAACGTTAAGCCGTATCCAAATGTCGATTTATTTTTAAACTATATATATTATCCTATTATCCTTTAATGCAAATCGCGAAACAGACGTCGCGGTGTTTTCTCGGCCACGTGGGACGACGGAGGACTTCGTCCCCCTCTGTATCGGCTCCGTCCGGCTCGTCGAAACCCTCCTAAAAAAGAAATAAACAGAACCATTAACATTTTCTCCAGAGCCTTATGAATAAAAAACTGTTTGGCAACTCATGCTTCTCGCACTACTGCCAGAAATGGAAAGGTATGATTGAGATCGTAACCGCAATGCAAGGGTATGAGAGCGTACTTTTGCAAAAGACCAAAGATCTATGACTAATATTTAAGGTCGCTTATTAATAAATATTTAGAATAAAATATTTTTTTTTCCAAGTTCAGTCGATGAAATTAATCGTGAATCAATAGAGCCAACAATTTTTTATTATTTTCCTTTAGCTCTCATGTAAATTATTTTTAGTCTAAAATTATGTTCGAGAGGCTGCCTATGAAATATATAGTAAATATATAATATATATATATAAATATATAATTACATAAATATAATATCACCTATACTATATATATATATATAATAATATATATAATATAGTATAAAATATAGTATATAATAAACCTAAATACAATATATATACTATTATATATATATATATATATATATATATTATATATATATTATGTAATATATATATATATATATATATATTCTCACAAGCGCCCTAATTTTTGTCTTGAAGTTTGGTGCGCCTCTCCCCGACTGGATCCTGCTCTCAACATTCCTCTGTCACAAGTCGTAAATTATCTTAATTTCTCGACGCTGCTACATCACAAATTTTTTCGCATATGTGTACCTATTCATAGTTTGAGCTCCCTTTCTGATGTAGATTCATTATAGTTCAGTGTTGTTAATCTTCCCTTGAATGCCTCTGAATTAATGAGTTGTAAGGTAATTAAGATTTTACCAAGTGTAAAGACGGAAATATATTTTTTCCCTGTCTATATAAATAAGTATGTATATGTAAGTATATAATTATACTTAGGTGATATTATATATTATATAATTTAAAATTATCACTAACTACCTATTATATTGGACTACTATAAATGATATGTGATTAAAAGCTCACCCTAAATTATATTAAATATTATATATATACATTTATATCCCATATCTCCATCATATAATATAAACTAACTATATATGAAAAGCTTTACTCTTGCATAGATAAAACTCTTTTTGATGTCGAGCTCATTGAGTCGATTTTTATTCATCCTACGGCATATATATATAAATACTTTAAAATATATATATAACTTAATTATAATAATATATAATATAGACAAAATAATATATCTATCTATACGCTACTATAACTAATATATATATTATATACTATACTATATATACTATATATATATACTATGCCGACATATAACTCTACAATTTTCCATAGTTCCTATCCCTTAGAGTAGTGAGTAATTTTATGATTCTAAGATTTTATTCAAACATCAAAGTTTTGTTCTATGTATAATGTATCTTAAAAACTATTTATATGCTATAAGGTAAAAACGGAATCACATTGTGCTGGAGAATCCTGTGCGCTCAACAAAAGTATGCCCTGGAACAAGTATATAAATATATAATAATATCCTTATCCCGGTATTATATATAATAATCTCTTCAAAAATACACTACCAATAGCTGACAGCGAAATGGATACATTTTTGGAATCCTGGTAAAATTCACATTAAGAAAATGTAAAAAAAAAATTATCGTTAATAATTATAGTTAATTATGATTAGAAGGCCTATTTAGAGACCTCCTCTCTCCTTGTTTCTCGTCTAAAATAAAATAAGACTTCATAAAATTTGCTTTTACGGCAAACTGAGGGAGCTCTCGAGAGCCGTACGCACACAATCCAAGGGCCCTCCGGGACGTTTTCCCTATACCCCGTAGTGGAAGGGCGGATGGGAAATACCCCACGCACACCCCAAAAATTACCAAAGCAGCGGGCTTAGGTCACGGAAGGACCACTCCCCCGGAGGGGGGAAATTAGTCCTACCCGGTAGTTCCCCCCCCGGAAGGCCGAGAACCCCGACTCCTGCTCATCGGCTGGTCTCATACCCTTTGGTGGTCCATCTCTTTAAGTGAGAATAACAAACAAAACAAAAACAAAATTTAATAGACAGTCTATTTATTTTAAGGGAAACCAATAAAAGGTCTCTAAATAGGCCTTCTAATTATATTACTATAAATACCTCTTCTCTCTACATAAAATTTTTTTTTTTATTATTTTTATTTTTATTACATTCTTTTATGTGAAATTTACCAGGATTCCAAACACTCGAATTTTCTCATTTCCGCAAATATCTATTGTAGTTTTGATGATATACACTTATTTATTTACTTTTTACTTTATTCTCATTTTTATTTTTATTATTTTTCATTTTCAGGTCCATATCTTAAATGGAAACAGATCTCCAGCATATGTATTCCGTTTTACATTTGTTACGCTAATTAATATATGTTTTTATATATCAATTCTTACATATGTACCGTCACTATAACATCAAGACAGACGAAAATTGACCATATATAACTATGATTATATCACCTACCTATATATATAGATTAATTTATACTACTTATTATATATATTAATATATTATGTATATATATAATAACATTGTTATATAACATATATATAATTTATATATAATATATAGTATATATATATATAAGTAATAATATATCTTATATATAATAAACATTACTATTTATAATATATATAATTTACCTTTCTCCCATACTTTAATACACGGGAAGTGATTTACCTAAAGATTTAAAAAAGTAACATAACTTATCATTTATAGTGAACGTTCAGTTAGGTTAATTTATCTTACACTCTCCAACCTAAATCTTCACCACATGTGAGACCTAACCTAACTTTAACCTTCACTTAAACTAAATTTGTAACGTTATGCTCTTTCATCTTTAGGTAAAATCAAAACTTCCTAAGAGAGGTCGAAGTAAATCACATCTACTCGGATATTTATCAACATACCTATTTAATAGACATGTAAACCTATCAATTATTTTGAACATAAATTATTACATATTTTTAAAGCAGTTTCATAAATTTCATTCCTAAACACTATAGTAATAGTTCAGAACCTAAGTACGTAGCTAATTCAACTCTCATAATGAGGTAAATTAATATATTATAGTTTATCCTTCATTATATACATATCTTATAACTCATAAAATACTTATAATATTTATATTATATATTATATATTATTCACAATCCACAAAACAAATCACATTTTAATTATACTTTCATTGGTTATATAATAATAATTATCATTAATACTTATATATTTATATATTAAAAAACAAAAACTTAAAACCTAATTATATATATATAATAGGTCTAAATGCATGATCAACGTGACCTTGAACGAGCGACTTCACGCTCTCGTGAGTGACTCGAAGATAAAATATAAGTTCTGAGTCAGAGGAGTATAAAAAGATGAGTCACACGTTTCTCTTCAACAAAAATATGAACCTATATCAATATAATTATTATATAATTATTATATATATATATATAATATTATATATATATATATATATATTTATATCAATAATTATATTATATAATATATAGTGCATTATAATTATATATATTAAATATATATAATACATATATATATATATATATATATATATATATTATATATATATATTAATATAATTTATATATAATATATTATATATATTATATAATATATAATATATATATATATATAATATATATTACTAATATACAATAACTAATAATTATATATATATTTAATTATATAAAATATATATATATATTATATACTATATATTATAAATATTAAATAATAATTAATATATTATATAATTATTATATTTATAATATATAATATAATATAATTTATATTATATTATATTATATATTATATATATATATATTTTATATATTTATATATATTAATATATAATACCCATTAATAACCATAATATACTAATACTTATATTAATATTATAATAAATCTATAATATATTATTAGTATCAATATATATATGATTAATAATATATATATTAATATTATCATATATATGTTAATATTAATATATATTATATATATATATATATATATATTAATTAATACTATACTAATAGATATATATATTATATATATATAATTAATATTATATTATAAATTATATATATCCGTTTTGAATGTCCCAGTTTAAAACCACCAAATATATCGTCAATCCATCATCCCTCAAAACTTAACAACCTATGCTAACAGGAAATAAAAAGAGAAAAGGAATAAAAACTTGTATGGTATATCCTGGTAACATTTTAGTCAAATATTAAAGGACAAATTTAAAAATTAAAAAATATAAAAGTGAGTCTCAAAAATTCATACAATAGCCTGATAGCTAGAAAAGGGAATAACAATTTTTGCGAATCCTGGTTAAATATTTTAGTTATCTCGAAAATATGTAAAAAAAATAAAAAAAAAAAATTACTGTTTACAAATTATCTCATAAGTAATATGCAGAAGAAGAAAGCCTAAATCTCTTATAAGAGAAACCTCATTTTATTACGTTTACTCTGTTAAAAATAATTATAAAACTATTCTTATATAATAGTTAAGTTTTTTTTTAATATTAATTATACCCAAGTAGGCTTAATTTTTTAACCTAGCCGCACCAATGCAGGAGTCGGTGGTCTACTCGCCTTCCGGGAATACGGGGATAGGACTATTTCCTACCCCTTCACTGGAAAATGAGTGTACTCCGGAACCCCCTGCACTACCTTTTGTTTATATACCTTGCCTTGTCGTAGGGGTCTTCTCCGTTATCCTACTCTCACTTAGGGTATGGAAAAAACTTCCCCCCTATGATGTTCTCTCCTGTCAGGCTCGTGCAAAGTACCCCTACATTGCCAGATTCTGTCAATACCTTTACACATATAATTATATGATCTATATTGATATATAATATAATATATATATAATAATATATATAATATTTATATACTACTATTTACTATAACCATACTGCTAAATTAATACCAAAATTTATAATATATACTATATATCATTAACTATTCAAATATAAATAATTATAATATCTATATATATATATTATACTATGTCCCCTGCTCCTAATCCCAAAAAAAACATAAAAATAGCCAAATATTTCATTTAATTTTTTATTCCACTTCAATTTTACCTAACTAAAATAATATTACAAAGGATTGCAAAAAATGTTTACTCCTATCTTCGCTTTAGCTATTGTAGTCTTTCTTAGGAAGTGATTTTTTTTTATACTAGTTTCTCACCACCAATAAACAATTTCTACCTCTAATATAGAGGATTCACAATGTTTTCCATTTTTCCCTGTAGTTACTCTCTCACCGTTTTTGAGATTATGGATTAATATTAATATTTGTGGTTTTTAAATTGGTATACTGTAACCTCATATAAAATGTTGTTTTTGCGATATAATTAATTCTTATATTAATAATGATAAGATATTATATATTATATATATAAATATATATATATATATATTAAATATATTATATTAATATTAAGTAATATATATATATAATATAAGTATACATATATATATTGAAATATATAATATATATGGCCAGCCTCTAGAAGATCTATATCAATCTATATTTCAAAACTGCACTAGTATTACATGAGGTTAAACATGTATTTTTGTATAGCCAACAGTTTTGATTCTGTTCACGGGAATAATATAAAAATTAAAAAAAAAAAAAAAAAAAAATTACTATGAAATAATGGCCAAGGAAACATTTTTGGAATCCTTGGTAAAATTTCACATTAAAAAAATGTATAATAAAAAATAAAAATAAGAAATGCATATAATAAACTCTAATTTAGTTTGCAATAGGGGCTCGAGCCGGCGGCGGGACAGACAGTTATATTATTATTATATATATAATAACACCAGTTAATTATACCACTCTTTTCCATTCCTTCTAATCATTTAATTAGCTTAATAACCATTAATATATATTACTATACAATCCCATGTCACCTATCCCAACTCTAAATCTTCATAAATTATACCTACATACCATATATATACAAGATATATTATATATATA
>JABUQX010015828.1:35000-47500 GCA_015478945.1 Trachelipus rathkii | reverse complement strand
CATTGTATAGTGTCAGTCTTTTCAGTATATCATTATACACTTCAATCACCATACACCATCCCTCCACCAAACGTCGTCTGGCACCAACACCTTAGCCCCGTGTCATAATGGATTCTACTCTCTATCTCTATATCTATCACGTAGTGTCGCTCAAGGATTTTTCTCGGGTGTGCTCCAACAACGCACTTGCCCTCTCTATTTAGGGCTTTTGCTACCTCCGTCTATGTTATACGTCCTCACATGTTTTTATCACCATCTTGATTTTTTTACCTCATATCTCTTTAACGTTTTCAATGAGTTCCAGAATATTCTCTTCGATATCAGTAATACGTGTGATATAAAAATATCTTTGTGTAGTTGTTTACAATTTAACCAGTAAGGACCGTGGTGTACTAAATGTTAATCTCTTAGTGCTGGTGTAGATTCTCACGTGTTTAAATCATATTGTCCCCACCCCATCCTCCCCCATCTTCACGTTTCATCTCTCTACACCTGATTTCTATTTTGATAGGGTTATTATGTAATCGATTATTCATCTTATTTTGATCTATCTTGATTTCAAGTCATATTTCGAGTCATTTTGATAAACATAGCATATAATTAATATAAAGTTACTTTACGAATGATGGGTATACTTATTTCTCAATTACAAAAATATATGTTGCACGTGAGCAAGTGAGTTTTGACCTTGATTAAAATTTCAACTGCGAGTTATGGTGCCAACTCATGGGTAGTAAGGTGTGTTATCAAATATATTTATTAACATGTGGATACAGAGACTATCTGTTTACTACATAGAAGCAAATAACCGTGAGTTAGCAGGAAATACTCCAAGAGGCAAGAAAGAGCAATAAAGTAGATTTAGTACCTCACCTCTGATCATAAAGTTTAAAAAAAAAAAAATGGTTTAGCCTATTTAACATAGAATATATAGGCTAGGGACTGTAATTATGCATGGTTTAACGAACAAAAATACGAGAATCCACGGAACGAAACTTTTCGTTCAGGCGAAAACGCACTAGAAAATTTAAAAAAATAAGAATTTTAATACTCTCTCTCTCCTCTCTCTCCTTCTCTCTCTCTCCTCTCCTCTCTCTCTCTCTGCGCTCTCTCTCTCTCTCTCTCTCCTCTCTCTTCCTCTCTCTCTCTCTCTCTCTCTTTTTCTCTCTCTCCGTCTAACTCCTCCTTCTCTCTCTCGCTCCTCTTTATATAATATATATATAAATAATATATATATATATTATATATATTAGATACTATATATATTATAATATAATATAATATATATATATATATAAAATAATAATATATATATTATAATAATATATAATATAATGTTAATATATATATAATATATAATATATATATAATAAATATATATATATTATAGTATATATATAAATGAAGTCATAATTATATATATATAATAATATTATAAATATATATTATATATAATAATATATATAATAGTATATATAGTATATATTATTATATATTATAGATATATATAATAATAGTATATATATATATATATATATATATATATATTATATAGATATATATTATATAATAATATATAATATATATATATAATATATAATATAGATATATAATATTATTAGTATATAGATCACCACTCAAAGCTATAATCTTCAAGGTACCCCCACTGATATAGATATAATATATATATATATATAGTAATTATATTATATAATAATATATTAAATATATATATATATATATATATATATATAATTAATTATATATATAATAGTTAAAATTTTCCTTTGCACTTCTACGGTACACAAAAGGTTTGAATGATTAGCCTTCTGGTATTCACATTTATTTTGCTCAACGTGAGACTTCTAACTCTAATTACAGACCACAAAAGAAAACCTAAAAAATTCATAGCATGATTAGCAGAATAGAAATGGAAGATAAGGATTTAAAAGTAATTAAAAATAAATATTAAGTTATTAATAATACACTCTTTAATAAAACATATTTTGGGTGTGTTTATTGTTTATTACTTAGGAAACGAAAGAAAAACAAAATGCGGTCAGCAATAAATATTTCATATTTCTTAAATAATCACTCTTTTTTTACTATCTATCGCTAATCATTAAATACTCCTTTATATTTGCATGTCTCGATCTTCTTTATTCAACACACTGTCTAATTTATAAATGGACGTTATTTACTCGTTAAGATAAAAATGGGTAACAGGAATTTATCTTACCTCTCCAGACATCTCTCTAGACATGCAGTAAACCCTCTCTCGAATCGCTTGCAACAACTTCTGCCACAAAAGAAAAATATCAATGAAATAAATTTTTGCAAAAGACTTAAAAAATGTATACATACGTATAATATAATTATATGAATATATAATATATTGTATGTATATATTATATAATATATATATTATATATATTATATATATATAAATATATATATATATATATATATATATTAAGTATATATAGGTATCTATGGGGTCGAATATTGGATATTCGACGCCTAACTAACAACATGATTTTATATGATTTCTTGACTGGAGAAACTGCCACCATTCCACGATTATACTTAAGGTATATATATATATATATTATATATAAAGATTAAAGATATAATATGATATATATATATATATATATATTTAAATTATATATAACTATATATTATATAAAGTTAACAGCCTTTTGGCAAACTTTCGTGTCACCTTATTAGCATTGCACCTTCACAGGGGTTTGATATTCAAGACACTAAAGCCGGGCCCCTTTCCTTTGAAAAGAAGAATTGCGGGCGATGCCGCAAGATAGGATACAAAGTTATCCTTATTTGCTAGATGCAAGGCAAGCGAAGTATTGAAACTTGGACTATCTTCTCAATTCTACAGAACGTATAAAATCGTCTTTAGCTAAAATGACAAGAATTACGTTGAATTATAACAAGACTAAGAGTACTATGAGAGGACCCCCCTTAAAGAGAGTCTTTACTGTAAAGACTGATTTCAATTAAGAATAAGTCACTTGATTGTTCAGAGAGTAAAAGCTCGGATGTAGGAAAGAGGCATAGATGTCTCGGATAGAGACAACCGTTGACAGAGTTGGAAAAACTTGGGTCGAGATCTTATCTAACCAGTGTTTAAGGTGCATCTTCAGGTGCTTAGCATTGTATTCGGAATTATTCGGCGATGGCGAAGTGGATGCTTTCAGTTAGTGTCGTACCTTTACCATACACATCTTACAAAGTATATCTTTTAGTCTAAACGAAAATACGCATGACAAGGAACATGAGGGAAAAGAGGTTCCGGAATTTCCTCCGGCCAATATATGGATGAATTATTGATGAAATACGGTTACAAGGAGGCAGGATTGGTTCAATTGATCCAGTCTTGATTCCAATGAATTTCTTTCAAGGTTTTTAACTTGAGGAAACAAGACCAATAGAAATTTGGAAGACATCGTGAGATAAAAAGTGAATAAAACTGTGATCAGAGTAAGAAATCAGGAAGGAAAAGTGTAAGTATTCTTTCCAAAGAAAGGATTCTTAAACTGAACTTAGAAGAAATGAAAGCAACATCCGTGAGAAGTAAAACATAGTTCATAACATCTGATAGAATTGTTGACCTCAGCATGCAATTGAAGCCCAGTTTTTTTTCTGAAAAAAAAAAGGCTGAAATGTTCTAAGTGACAGTTAGGTTCTATGGATTTATACTCTGCAATAAGGCAATGCGAAAAATCATTGTAAAAACAAGATTAAGCTAACAAACAAGACTGATCGTCAATGGAAGCAAACACTTGGACTGGGACAAACTGCTAGTGCCTAAATGTCGACAAAGTATCATGTGGCTGATTCTAAGTAAGTGTATTTTCGATACCATAATCCACAAAGAAATAGTTGTTTACGGTCTTTACATAACTCGAACTAAAGATTGATTCAAAGGAAGATGAGTAGGAAAAGATATGAGTTTATACGAGATAAATTTCTCCACTGAGAACAAAAAGGAATAAAGTGATTATTCATAGGCTAGGGCAGAATTGATAAGTCAGTAAGTTAAAAAGTTTGTAGTATGCATTTGTTCTAATGGGATGATGGGAGGATAGTGGACGAGGGGTCATTTCTGCACAACAGGTTAGTAAGAAATGGAGGAAAAGAGTTTGCACGTTATAATTTTATTTTACTAATTGAAGCCGAGTTTATCAACCAAGCTGGTGATTGATGTATCATTATAAACGGTTTGTTCAATTAATTTATTAAACCCCTGTATACTCCCATTGATTTATTACTGTTTTGCGGTAGCACTAAACTGCTTAAATTCTATAATTCTGTAAGCTATCCCTAAAACTTCATTAATTACGGAGTGTCGCCTCCTTGAACTGTTCCTTTTAATTCGTTATCAATAAATTGAATGAGGCATAATACCTAAATGTTTATTTCTTCGGCAGTAGTTTTCCGTTTGTCTGTTGCCGCTACCAAAAAGAATATGAGACGTCTCTGCCAACTCGAAGCGGGGCTCTTTCTTTTCAAAAGTATGAGATCAAGAAGCTTCACTCACTTCGTTCAATTTCTGGGCTAACACTTTTACTCGAATCCCATTGGTGAGCCCGTTGATGTGTTGAACCATTTAGAAACGTGTCTTCGAACGATGGTAAGAATGTTCTTTGACGTTGTACACTAGTTTAGTTGTCATTAGTAATTTTCTTTCTGTCTTGGACATTCTAAAAGCAGATGACCAGCATCGAGTATCCTCCTAGAAGTAACTTCTCAGTACGATACCCGAAAACTAAACCAGTAGAATCTTCGGTTTCTTCCTTTTCCATTTTAGATGCTTGACATGTTGCATAAGATGATAGATAGCAACAAAAGTTTGTTTTCCCGAAATGCATTCTAATATTTTAGCTGTATGAGATACTTTATACTTTCTGGTTGTTTAATGAAGTTAATAGGTCGCCTAGATTATATTTAAAAATTCTTACATTAATAGGTTAGTTAATAATGAAAAGCAAAGCCTTCGCGTTTTCTTAAACCTAAATGTTTCTTAATTACAGTTAGTTGAAATTAACATCTAAAATTAAGGAGTTAGACTCAAACTTACAATTAATAGTGATACACTAGTTGCTACAATTTAGTAGCTTTATTTCAATTACTTCTACTAAAACTGTTAATACTATCATAAATACTTAACTTACTTACTATTAGTTCTATTACTTCACCTTTACTACTTAGTTAGTTTTCTATTACTACTAGACTTACTAGTTAGTTACTTATTTTTTTTTTCCTTATAGAAAAGTTTTTTGTTTTCTATTTATATTATTTTATATTAAAAGTGCTGTCCCCCCCCCCTTCGTTTTGGGAGTGAAACGTATTTTTAAAGTTCTTTATATAAAAATTATTAAACTATAACTGATCAGAAATATAACTAATAATTAATCTAGTCTAAGATTTATCAAATCTACATCTAAATTCTAAAATTTTCTTTTGTATAAGATATTTGTATGTTATATAATTCTTAAATTTATATTGATCGTTCCTTAATCCAGTCTATAGTTTTCCTATCCACTAATGGTTTCTCAACTAATGTAGAGAAATTAGTAGTTTCTGGCGAAATGTCGTTAGTATTCTTAAAATTAAAAGTATCTATTTCTAAAACTAAAGGAATATCTCTTGGGAATAATGAAGACATTCCATGCTAAAAACGCTAAAGGATTTCTCTTATATCTACGAATATACAAAATATATATAACAGGAAATTGCGGTGATTAGTAGCCAGGATGCAAATCAATAAGGTTTTACTTCCCTGAAACTGTTGTATTCATAATCAACTTTCACAGACCGGAGTAGGCAGTCTTTCTATATCTCCGTTTGTCCTTTACCTCTGCCTTTGTGTAGAGCCTTTCCTTCATCCTTGTTTGACTTCTGGTAACTCTGGGTGTAGAATCTCCTAGGCAGGTTAAAAGCCAGTATTAGGCCGCTTATGACGGGTCTTGTTTCTTCATTTCTGCATGAATCCCCATAGGGGATATATCTACAACAGTGGAACGTGTAATGGCCATCTTTTTCAGTGATATCTGAATTCTCTGGGGAAGGGTTCTTGAGGGTATCCGCCATAGGCTCCGTATACTCGCGCTTCATTGTGCGGGTGCTCCTGGAAGAATTTCTTGAA
This sequence comes from Trachelipus rathkii, assembly GCA_015478945.1. NCBI lineage: Eukaryota > Metazoa > Arthropoda > Malacostraca > Isopoda > Trachelipodidae > Trachelipus > Trachelipus rathkii. The sequence continues at coordinate 41,331 of JABUQX010015828.1, read as the reverse complement.
ACAAGTTTCTTCTATAAGAAATCTCTTGTCTAATGGAGATAAAGAATGCGTCTAAACTTCTTTCTCCGACCGAAAGTTGGCAGGGGTTGTCTTTGGGAAGTCACTTTTAGGATGGAACATGCCCAAAATTCACTTTGGACTACTCTTCCTGCAAACTACATCGCTTATCTTCTTCTTTCCACAATGCTCACACCTATACCTTTCTTCTTTGACAAGTTTTTCTTCTTACAGTTTCCCACCGCGGCTTGTGTTGCACAGGAGTCTAAGCTCCAAGAGTGTTTCCACTATGCTGTCGGCCTGAGGTCGAATATAGTAAGAGTGTTATTTATTCTAGCTGAGATGGTTTGGGGAGGAGTTGGAAGTAGTTGTGCCGGACGAATTGGTTGTGTTGTGAATTTTGAAAAAATAAAAATAGAGACTCTCGATCTGTCGGAGGAAGAAGATCCTCCACTTCATCTACTTCTCTATTCATCATCTGTTCTCATAGAAGCGGACCTGGACAGCTGAGCACTTTCTGGACTCTTCTTCAATCTCCTTTTCCCCTTCTTTAGCCTAACATTCTTCTACTGCTGGAGGATTCCAAACCGTCATTCGTCAATTCGGCAATAAGTAACAAAAGTGGACTCAGTATCTTTTCGGCACAATCACCCATAGCGTGTGCTACATGACGGGAATTTCTCGGAAGAGCTTGAAACAAATACCATTAATTTGTATTCGTGACTATTTTAAGTATTAGATAATGTATGGCCCTTCGAACTTGGGACATAACTTTGAACTATGATAAAGGGCTTTGCAAGCTCTAAAGAAGACGTGTTAACTCTATTTGAACTCTCTTTCCTTCCCTTTATTGGTTCTCCCAAAGTCTTCTGGTTCCGCTTTCTTAACTTCTCTCTGTCCACAATCTCTTATATAATCGATCCTTTCTACTACGTGTCTACTTCATCTGAGATGAATCTCATTATTCCTCTCTTAATTCACAAAGGCGACGACACATAGTCGGCATATCTCGATAGATCTTATTTAACCATGCAAAGAAAGTAATCTGGAAACCCATAGATCAATATACGCTAAGGAGAAAATTGATAGCAGATTGGGCCAAACTAAGGTACTATCCAGTCTCGGTGATTTTCTTACGTTAGCTCGTAGGAAAGACTAAATCTGCATTTACTTCTACAAAACCCTTTGGATGCTTGGTAAGGGCAAAATCTCACCTTCTTGATCTCCACGCCTACCTATAAGTCCTTAAATACCTGCTGTATTCAGCATGAATCACGAGATGAGGGCCGGTTCTCTACATATGACCCTTTCTTGCAGGCGCTCTGGCAAATTCTGCTCTCCTAGTTTTACAAGCACTAATGCGACATACCTTCAAACATGCGAAAGACTAAATGTAATTTGCTCCTGACTCTTTACAAGATAGGTTTATTTCCAAATGCTTCCACGTAAAACGCGTTGAAAAGGATGTATAGTGCATAAGCCATGCTGTTGATCTCGCTGTTGAGATGTTCGGGACCTTTTCTTTGCACACGACACGCAGTACACAATACTCTTACCAGTTTTTGTAGTGGAGACTAAAATATACTTTTTCCACCCTCTTCCCCGCTTAACTGTCCTCGTGCCCGCCCAGCACGCATGCAGTATCATCACCTTACATCATATGCGGACTGTACTAAATAAGCTTAGATGTGACTATTGTGCATAAACCAGAACACCTTTGATAAAATAGATGTGATATGTCTTGGTGCTCTTTTGGCCCGATTTTTACTAATTTGCAACTGGTGGCATTTTCCTGAATTTTTTTATTAAATTCTTTCGACTTAGAATAAAATCATTCGAAGCAAATTTATTTCCTTCTTTCTTTCCCAACACCTTTGATTAAAGAATGACGTTTGTCTTGGCCGATGTGAACCAAAATAACCGGGGACATATGGCTTCCTTTTGCATATCATGTGGCGTGAGGAAAAAAAACAAAACTATTTTTAACGAAAAAGATAAGTCCATCTAGGCGCCAAACGTCCAGTCTGTTGTTTGTTCCTGAAGATGAAACAAAGAGGTTTTAGCGCTGATAATGCCTTACTTTGTAAGCCCGTAAACTGTGTTTTAATACTTTTTACAAGGAAAACACCAACGCGCCAACACTCAACTTTTCATGGATATCTATCCTCCAGCTCCTTGGTACGCGGCGAAAAAAGAGAGATGGGGGCTTCTCCCTTCCATCATCTGTCCAATTGGTACAACAACCCCCTATCCCGTTAATCGCGAAACATCTTGTATTCACGAAAGAATTCTTTGCTATTAAATTAGAAAGTTAGCTGTGGCTGGCTACCACTAACTTATCTGTAAGGTGTCAAAATGCCTTTTTGTCTTTCGTCCAAAAAAAGGAACACTTCTTATCAATTCGTACAAAAGGTTCAACACTGCAAAGCCTTATTTAAAAAACGGGGAAGAAAAGTACGAGAAAAGCCTGAGGCAGCTCTGGTCTCCCTTGACGATTCTTCGGGGATGAACTTTCATGTCTCACTTAGCTGGATCTGGGAATTCCATTCTCCTATCTTGAATCCTATACGAAAACTGACGATTGGAAGGAAAGCTACACTTCACGTTTTAATCTTAACTTATTTTCCTGAAAGCAGTGAGCATTTTCTTCAAATTTTCAAAGTGTTTTCGGGGACGTTCTTTCCTAGCACCAGTACGTCGTCGAAGATAGACTTGTGCTACGAGCCCTAGAGATGGGTTAGGCAATGCATTCCGGAGCGGACACGCTGGTGCTTTTTCAGTGCGACATCAAGCGGTTGGACAGAAAATAAAACCTGTTTCTGGTCCTAAACGCCGATCAGTTTTGCTGTTTTTTCCTCTATCTCTTAGTGCATTACGCGCGTCCAGAGATCTACAGAAACGTAAATACGGGTGTGCCTTAGTGACCGTAAAGATCTCCTCAGTCAATCGATGGCAGAGAAAAAACGTCTTGCAACACTATGGAGTTGAGGTGCCTGTATGCGATACACACACGAAGCTTCGTGCTGTTATTTCTTTGCTACTACTATGCAGGAGCGATGATATGCGGACTGTAACAAGCCCTTAATAAATTATCCCTTTCTTAGTGACCGAGGTCTGTAAAATCATCTATGTCTTGCAAGTACACAATGCCAGTAATCTATATTGTTCGAAGATGACTTGTAGGCATCAGGCGTAAGCAAGTCAATCTTAATTTCTGAAGCGACAGACTGGGACAGCATCATCATCCAGTGCCAATACATCATGGTATTCCATCAAAAGCTCGAGTAACTCTTCCCATACTCTGTTTCTCAAGAGAATGCTATTCTCTCTTCTTCTCTTGACATTTCTCTCATTTTCTTTGTACACTCGCGCTTAACTTCTTTCTTCAAAGACCCTTTGGAGCATGTAACTACCATTTACAGAAACTATTCTTTGTGTCTCTTAAGCATATGGGCTTGCGTTCCAAATCAGTTTCGCTAATTAATCGGAATAGCTTCTCTAGATTCACACCTTTCCTCAGATAACCGTGTGTCACATTCTAAATTTATGTAGCTGAAGATAACCTTATCATCCCCACAGGACTGACTTTATTAGCTATATACAATGGTCCTGTACTGGTTCATGATATACCACTTTCGCTCCACTCAAAATTGTCTTGCAGTTTCAGGTCTTAAGTTTTAATAGCCGCTCGATTTACTGGGTAAACCGTGCGTTTCCAATCACCGTTTAATTAAATCTTTAATCCTCGAATCAAGCATTAAATAACCATCTTCATTATGGTCGGAGCTCTTTGAGACTTGTAACCTTTTGTATTGCATCCAAATTTCTTTCAAATCGGAAGGGATTTGCTTGATATTGCTTAGTCCTCTGATAACACGCTGGGTGTGATGAGTGAGGCGAGTCCTCTGTTTTCTCCACCCGTGTACTCCCCTTCATCTCCGTCGTGCCTAATTTGAGCTGTTCCGTTCACCGCATTTCCCTTTCTTGTTCCGTGATGGCTAGGCACGCTCCTATGCAAATTCAAGACTACAGCTTCTCACCTCTCCTGGGAGGACTGACAGACTCTCCGTTCTGTGGAAATATTTGTCCCAGCGGTAAGCGGGTTACGTTGCAGGCTATCTCCTCTCCTGGGGAACTACAGAGCGCCTTTTGTGATAGGAAAAGTGTTTCATCCGCAGCGTATGCGGGTTGTTTAGTGGAAGTTTGGTTCGAATCCTTAACTCTCTCTCCCCTAGGCACTCGGGGCCTGGGCGGATGCTTTCTGTACAGCTTTGGGGTCTCTTACTCGTTTAAGATTCCCATCAGAATACTCTCTAACTAAATAAATTCCTTGTTGCGGCAAAGATCGGAATGTCTATCTCTCTATCTTCCTTTATAGACATTTTTGCAGAAAAGAGGTTTAGAGTTATGGGCAGGTTGCAAAAATGTTATTTCCTAAAAAGAATTCCAACTAGGCTTCCCTTTACGTCGGCTTTCACTTGAAATGTAGTGAGGTATATGTTTTTATGCATGCGAAGATAACACTGTATCTCTCCTTTAGTATGTTGGTTACTATCTACCGCCTTGTACTACTAGGTCGTCGCTTTGGAGGGTATTTTAAATTTTCAAGCCTCTAATCTACTACAATTCCTTTAACCGCCTGGGCGTTATGAGGCCTGCACACTGGATCCGGTGTCCATAACACGCATGCCTTGGCCTCCATACTACCATGGAAGGGGCCAAATGGACATTCGCGTAAAAATGTCGTCTAGTTTAAAAGATTTGTTTTTACGGCTTCTCTTTCTTTTTTCTAGTTGCCCACTCTCTTTTCTTTTCTTAAATTTTCTCTTTATTGTCCTCCTTCTTTGCCGCACTCCGAAAATTTTCCTTCTCTATCCTTTTCTTCTGGATGGGGAAAATTCTCTTCAAAAATTCTATCTCTTCTTCTTCTTTCTTCTCACTCTTCAAAACTCTCTGTAAGGCTTTTCAGTCACGTACACTCTGTGTTCCTTCTCTCCTTCGTCGGGGGTCCTATACCCTCGTTTTTCTTGGAAAGGTCCCTTGGGTCCTCGCTTATCTGGGTTTAAGGGCTGTGGTTTCTTTGCTTTCAACCTCTCTCCATATCATTTTCTATTAATTGGGTTTGTAACATTAAGCTCTGTTTCGGGTTAGGCTCCATGGCGGAGCCCTCGCAGCCAGTTTGCGACACCCTTGATGATGGCTTACAGAGTCGGCAGTAGGGTAACTCCCAACGGCAGGATTGGAAGAGTGTCAACTGATTCGCAAAAGAAGCAGAATGGTGGCTCTTTCAACTCTTGTGCGGTCATACTTCTGAAAGTGCCCTTTAATATCTTGGGTGGGACCAATAAGCCCGATTCACCTTCTTCTCTTTTCTTTGAAAGGTGTTATTGGGTTTCACCTCTTTCTCTCCCTCTTTTTTGAAGGAGTAAGTTGGGCCTCACTCCTCCTTCTCCTATTTGTACCTTGGTTTTAATGAAATGGTTCCCTATTCCTCATGGTATGAATTATTATCTCCACTCCTTTGTTATTTTCCGATTTTCTCTTGGCCAGAACACTTTGGTGTAGTGCGAAACTCGGTTGGCCTCTATGTTCAATTCTTTTTTAATAAAGCTCCATGGGAAATGTGAGATAATTTTCCTCTAACAATTCAGTTTAAGTTCATCTTCTGTATCAAATATTCGGAGGATCTTCTCCTTCAATCGTTCTCCATCTTTCCTTTCATTCACGTTTTGTATAATTTTCCCTGTCACCATGAGGTTTTTCTGCCTTGAGTTGAACACTGCTTTATCATCCAGGTCGTGCAAGCGGCTCTGATACTTCCATAGCCGGTCTTTTAATTCTAACACAAAATCAGTGAAGATTGAATCTCTCTCTTCTGTACTCTAAAAATTCTAACATAATGGCGAAAACAGCTCTTTTATTCTGGCTGTAAAAAGGTCTTTAATTGTGCTAAGAAGTCCTCTAATCTGGTGAACCTAGAGAAGCTTCCATCCTTTAAAATATAACACCTGGCTTCGCTATTTAGGTCTGATGAGATAGCAGATTTGGCGAAGGTGATCTTCTTGACTCTCAGTTAACGCGCACTAAAGCACTCAGTTTTCAATTTAAGGAGGTGATGAAATCTTGATACTGAATCCCTTTCCAAATTCTTGTCTTAAGATGTTTGCCGAATAATTAAATTCTTGGTTTTCTAGGGAAAGCGGGATTGAACAATTAGTTGGATAATTGGACTCCCAACGGGTTGTGAGGCATATAGGAGTTAACCTTGCACGCTCAATGTAAGGATAGGGTTTTGGTTTAGGTATAGTGGGGTTACCAGATGGATACCTGTATA
>JABUQX010015828.1:22500-25000 GCA_015478945.1 Trachelipus rathkii | reverse complement strand
ATTTCTCGGTCCTTAATTTTTTGCTTGGATCCTCTTCAGACGTGGCTATTGGAAGTCTAAAAGAATTAATAAATTTTGTAAGATATATAAACAGTTGAAATAGGAAAAATAGTTTATTTTTAAGTAAATTTTGCTTTTTATATTTTTGAAACACTGTGTGGTGGTAAGAAATGTTTTTTAAGTGTGGGATTTGAACGTCTATTCCACCTTTTTTGTTAAGTTAATTGGGTAATGTTTTTGTATGCATAGTGGATTGTATGAGTTTAGGTTTTTTGTTGGGTCTAGTACCTTTAAGATGGGGCACGTATCTTTTATGTTAATGTTGTGATTGAGACTAGATCTATGTGAGGTGAGAGCAGAATTTTGAGAGTCGTATGTAAGATCGTGTTTATGTTGATAGAGTCTTCTGTTGAAATCATTAGTTTCACCTATGTAATGTGAGGGGCAATGATGGCAGGGGATTTTGTATATGCATTGTGAGATGTTATTTTGTAAGTGAGTTGGAGGTTTGAAAATTCTTTTGAGAGAAGAAGTGTTAGAGGAAGTTAGTCTTAATGATGAAGGTAAAGTTTTGAGGATTTGTTTATGTGGTATGTTAGGAATGGGTAGATAGGTGAGGGAGTGCGTGTTGGTCACGGTGGTAGGGTTGTAGAATTTATTTTTTGCTTTTTTAAGTGAACCTTTGATAGTGTAGGTTGGATAAGATAGTTTCTTGAAAGTACTGAAAATGTATTTGATTTCATTATGTAGAAGAGTAGGAGAACAGATGCGTAAAGCTCTTAGGAAGAGAGCGGATAGAACACCAGATTTAATATGTTGAGAATGTGTGGAGTACCAATGGATGTAAGAAGGGTTGGAAGTAGGTTTTCGATAAACGCTAAAGAGTAGGGTAGGACTGTTGTTCCAAGAGAGGAGGGTATCAAGGAAAGGTAGGGTGTGATTGTTAGAAAGTTAAATTACAATGGAACTCTATAACAATTAGTCAAGAATGAGTCAACTCATGTAGTCAACCGTTCTCCTACTCTTCTACATAATGAAATCAAATACATTTTCAATACTTTCAAGAAACTATCTTATCCAACCTACACTATCAAAGGTTCGCTTAAAAAAGCAAAAAATAAATTCTACAACCCTACCACCGTGACCAACACGCACTCCCTCACCTATCTACCCATTCCTCACCTACCACATAAACAAATCCTCAAAACTTTACCTTCATCATTAAGACTAACTTCCTCTAACACTTCTTCTCTCAAAAGAATCTTCAAACCTCCAACTCACTTACAAAATAACATCTCACAATGCATATACAAAATCCCTTGCCATCAATGCCCCTCACATTACATAGGTGAAACTAATGATTTCAACAGAAGACTCTATCAACATAAACACGATCTTACATACGACTCTCAAAATTCTGCTCTCACCTCACATAGATCTAGTCTCAATCACAACATTAATATAAAAGATACGTGCCCCATCTTAAAGGTACTAGACCCCACCAAACGTAAACTCATAGAATCACTATGCATACAAAACATTCCTAATTTTAACTTACAAAAAGGAGAATATACGTTCAATCCCACACTTAACAACATTCTTACCACCACACCATTTTTCAAAAATATAAAAGCAAAATTTACTTAAATTTTAAACTACTTTTCATATTTCAACTGTTTTACATAATCTTACAAAATTTTATTAATTCTTTAGTCTTCAAATAACAACGTCTGAAGAGGGTCCAGAAAAAATTAAGGACCGAAAGCTTACGTTATTAAATAATATCTTATGAAGACCGATGTAAAAACTTTTAAATAAATATATAAATTTTTTAATAAATCTATAAATAAGGCCTTCTATTATAATACATACTAAACTCGGCGAAAAATTGCTTTGATTATATATTATATATATATATATATATATATATATATATATATATATATATATATATATATATATATATATTATATATATATATATATATCATATATATATATATATATAATTATATATATATATATAAATTATATATATTATATAACTTCAATAAAAGGTAATAAAATAATTTAACAATAGTAATTTGAAAAAGATAGATATCATTTTATTCATATAAAAAATGCTTAATTTTGATCCTTACAATAAAATAATTTGTAACTTCCTTTGCTTATATTGTATAGCTATGATAAACACTCATTAAAGCCAGTTCTGTTAATCTTTCTTCCCCTGTAGAATTGAAAAGTTATGTTGTGAACCTTTTCAGAATAGAGAAATTGTTCACGCTTTGGTAAATGCTAAAATCCCTAACAATCTAAATGCGACTGCACACATCAAATTTATTCATAAAATTCGCCAAATTTTGAATAGATATAGATGGAATGAGTAACTTTGCAAAGTTTAGCAAGTATGGATCTATGTATTGAGTACTTGCCCACTAAATGGTTTGAAAAATCATCAAGAAAATAAATTGCATTTGCCCTGTATATTTTCATTTTACATT
>JABUQX010015828.1:15000-17500 GCA_015478945.1 Trachelipus rathkii | reverse complement strand
CTCATATAAGAAAATTTCATGTACTTTTTAAAGATATGATATTAAATTTTAATTTTAACTTTTAAAAATTTTTTTATAAAAATTATGTACAAAATTTTAGTTTTTCTTTAAAATTGTATTTTAAAGTTAAATTGCAGAAGTATCAGTGAAAATTTTCGATTTTTAATTTTCACCATATTATCATGGTAGTGAGATTGTAATATTATATGACAACATTAAAGAAGTTTTGATTCCATCTTTCGACATGATAAGGTTTTCCATCAAAATCAAGTTGAGGATTAAAATATTTTTTTTCAATACTGGTCCAGCTTTGCGAGTACTACCAATTTAAACCAATATTCAACCAATTTCCAATACCTGTTATTAAAGTTGAAAAACATTTCTGTCATTACTTATGCAAAAGTTTGACAAACTTCCTTTACATTATAAAGGAAGGACGAAGCGCATAATGGTTCATCTATTTTGCGCTCATTCTTACCATTTTATACACAGGAATGTGTATATTTTTCTCCTGTAGTAGCTCCTTTTTTATATGCAAAACACGCACTGTTACAGAAATTTATTAGAAATTTCTAATAAAATTTTCTCATAAAATTTGAAGACCTGAAGTGACAAATTTGGATGGTTTTCAGTAACAATTCATCAGCCACTTACCCAATCATTACCTTGGAACTATCATCCTCTGATGACTGGTTTGTGCCTCTAAGACTTTCCAAATTGCCTAGGTGCACAGTCCTCTTTCCTTATTACTTTCTGCAACTAACGTGATCTAAATTATAATGTCTTTGTTGAACACAATATTTCTTCTTCCAGTTTTCATCTCTCTTTCATAATGAAATTATGGTGTTTAAAAGCTTCAATATCAAATCTTGCTCTGCTCCCTCCAACTATCTTAATTTACAATTTGCAGTCAACGGAAGATGTTGCGCCTATGTGCACAAAGATTTAAGGAGAGACTTCATCCAAAAACCCCAACTTTTTGAGAAAAAATCAAATTATCATTTTTTTTATTGTCTTAATAATTAGAAAATTCCTCCCGCACATCATCGTGTGATTATTTTTTGGAAATTCCAAACGGTTTTTAAGGTACAAAAATTTATTAAGAAAGATGTCGAACTAAAAAAATTTATTAAGAAAGATGTCGAACTAAAAAAATTGCAATTCAATTCAAAATGGCAATTCTAGGTTCTGGCTCAAGAAATATTTTATTTATTATTAAAAATATAATTTGTTTTTTTTATTATTTTTTGCAACGTCTAACCCAGTCTCCGGCTTTTACCCAGTCAAGTGAATGGTGTCTGAGCCAGAGCCGTAGCCGGAGTCAGAGCAGGATTCTGAACCTAAATTTTTTAAAGAAATATATTTTTGGGTTAAAAATTCATTGCCAGAAGACGTGATAAACAATTTTAAAATAATGAAGAACATTAGTCAAAGCTGGAGAAGGAGGCGGAGCCAGAGCCGGAGCCTGAGCCGGAGTCGGATAATGGGTAAAAAAATTTTTAAAGAAATATTTTTATGTAAAAAAATTATTACCAACTCTGGCTCTAGCTCCGGCTCCGGCTCTGGCTTTGGCTTCGGCCCATGCAACGGCTACTTCTCCAGCTCCAGCTCTGGCTCTGGCTCTGGCAACATCTCCAATTCCGGCTTCTGCTTCGGCTTCAGCTCCGGTTCCGGCTCTTGCATCGGCCTTGGCTACGGCTCCGACTAAGGTTTCTGCCCTCTATCAAAATTGTTCACACTTCTTCTGGCAATAAATTTTCACCAAAAAATTATTTCTTGAAAAAATTTATACCCAGGATCAGGCTCCGACTCCGACTCCGACTCGAACTGCGACTCTGGCTTTGGGTCCGGGTCTGGGTCCGGGTCCGGGTCCGGGTCCGGGTCCGGGTCCGGGTCCGGGTCCGGGTCCGGGTCCGGGTCCGGGTCCGGGTCCGGGTCCGGGTCCGGGTTCAGGTCCGGGTCCGGGTCCGGGTCCGGGTCCGAATAAGATATCTGCACTACTTGAAAATTGTTCAGCACATCTTCTGGTGATAAATATTTACCAAAAAATATTTCTTGAAAAATTTTATACCTAGGCACCGGCTGCTACCCCGGCTTCGGCTTTCGCTTCGGCTCTGGCTCCGGCTCTGACTTATTTCTCTGCACTATTTTAAAATTGTTCAGCATGTCTTCTGGTAATATATTTATCACCAAAAAATAATTACAACAAGAGTTAAAAATTTTATTTAATTAAAGCCATTTTAAAAAAAGGGAACAACTATTACTTTACTATTATCTGACTACAGGGACTTTATTTAAAACATGTTATCAATAAATCTATAAACAAATCGTATAGCGAAAAGAGTATTTTAAGCCGCTTTTGAGCTCCGCAGAGATACACTTTAGAAATTATTTGACTCCTTCCTATAAAGGACACGTAGCCATGTTTCATTCAATTTTCGCTAATTTTAAGAATTTAAAGACAAAACAGTTTTATTAATTGTTAATATTAACATTATTA
>JABUQX010015828.1:5000-7500 GCA_015478945.1 Trachelipus rathkii | reverse complement strand
ATAAATAATAATAATAATAATCATAATAATAATAAATAATAATAATAATAATAATAAAATAATAATAATAATAATAAATAGTAATAATAATAATAATATAATAATAATAATATAATAAAATAATATAATAATATAATAACAATAATAACAACAATAATATTATAAAAATAATAATAATAATAATAAAAATAAATAATAATAATAATAATAAAATAATAATAATAATAATAATAATATAATACAAATAATAAATAATAATATTAATAAATAATAATAATAATAATAATAATAATAATAATAATAATAATATAATAATAATAATAATAATAATATATATATAATAATAATAATTAATAATAATAATAATAATAATAATAATAATAATATATAATAATAGTAAATAATAATTAATAATAATAATAATAATAAGATTAATAATAATAATATAATAATAATATAATAATAATAATAATAATATATAATAATTCAATAATAATAATAATAAATAATAATTAATAATAATAATAATAATAATAATAATAATAATATAATCAATAATAATAATAATAATAATAATAATAATGATATAATAATAATGATAAATATAATAATCATAATATAATAATAATAATAATCATATAATAATAATAATCAATAATAATAATAATATAAATAATCAAATAATAATAATATAATAATAATAATAATATAATAACAATAATAATAATAATAATAAATAATAAAAAATATAATAATAATCAATAATAATAATAATAATAATAATAATAATAATAATAATAATAATATAATAATAATAATGAATAAATAAATATAATATATTATAATAATAATAATAATAATAATAATAATAATAATAATAATAATTAAATTAATAGTTATAATAATAATAATAAATATATAATAATATAATAATAATAATAATAATATAATAATTATAGATAGTAATAATAATAATAATATATAAATAATAATAATAATATAATAATGAATAATAATATAATAATAATAATAAAAATATATTAAAAAATTAATCAATAATAATAATAATAATAATAATAATAATAATAATAATAATAATAATAATAATAATAATAATAATAATAATAATAATAATAATAATAATAATAATAATAAAATAATATAATAATAATAATAATAATTATATAATAATAGTATAATAATAATAATGATAATAATAATAATAATAATAATATAATAATAATAATTATAATAATTATAATAAAAATATTATTCATAGACTTTCAAAGTCTTAAAAATAATAATAAAATAAATAAAAATAATAATAATATATATATATATCTTATAATTATAATTATAATTATAATTATAATTATAATTATAATTATAATTATAATTATAATTATAATTATAATTATAATTATATTTATAATTATAATTATAATTATTTATAATTATAATTATAATTATAATTATAATTATAATTATAATTATAATTATAATTATAATTATATTTAAATATATTCTTCTGGCTTAAAATTTAATTACCCTGCTATTTCAATTTTATTGAAGAACAAATATCAAATCTTAAGAATCCGGTACCCCTAGGAAGCGTATCCCTTATCTACTTTAGCAGAAACTGCATTTTATACTTTTTTTTTTTTAAATTAGACTCCTATTTCGTGCATAATTTGGCAATCTTCTATGATTTAATTTTCTTATATGATTTTGAAAGTTTAGTTAATGGTTAGATTTATTTTATTTTATTCTGTCCTTTTGTAGGATATGATGTAAAAATTATTACACTGATATCAAATATTAAGTAGAACGAGTTAAATATTAATCAGCTTTTGTGTTGCTGTAGGTGAGTAAATTGGGTGAATCTAAAACTAAAACATTATGCAATTCTTGGTTTTAATATTCTACAAGAGAATAACAATTTGGAGTCAGGTTTTAATATATATATATAAATATATAATATTATATATATACATATATATACAGTATATATATATTATATTATATATATATATATATATATATATATATATAAGTTTATAATAATATATATATATTTATATCTATATATATATATATAATATATATATATTATTATATATATAAATATATAATATATATATTATATCAGTATATATACAGTATACTGTAATATATCATATTATATATATATATAATTATATAGTACTATATATATATATATTATATATATATATATATATATAAATATATATATATATATATATATATATATTATATATATATAATATATATATAATATATATATATTATATCATATAACATTTTATCTATAAGTATATATATATATCCCTAATATATAACTATATATATAAATATATATTATATATATATATATATATTATACTATATAAAGAATATATATATATAAATCTAAGAATAAATGGAGTCGAAAGTGATTGGTTTAATAGGGTGGTTAAATTTTAAGGGCCGATGTTGATTT
>JABUQX010015827.1:10000-13575 GCA_015478945.1 Trachelipus rathkii | reverse complement strand
ATCATTCGAGTGACATCATTTCGATTACAACCTTATTTGATAAAAGGAGGCCAACAATATACATAATGAATAATTAATATTATGAATACATAATACATAATAATAATAATAATAATATAATTAATAATAATAACTAATAATAATCAATAATAATAATAATAATAATAATAATAATAATAATAATAATAATAATAATGACTACCCAAGTGAAGTTATTACAACAGAAAGTCTTGAGAGTCAATATTTATAATAATAAAAACGGTAATGAGCGTGAAGATCAGCTAAACAATAAAGAGCTGCCAAAGTCGCAAGAAAGCCGTTTTCAAAAAAAAAAAAAAAAAATCCTAACGAAATTCAGATACCAGAGAGCATCGACAAGCTATTATATGGAGGATGGGTAGAGAGGAGAACTCCCCCCCCTCGAGATCCTCCAAAAGCACTTAAAAAAAAAAAAAAAAAGCTTTCTTTAAAATGTGAAACTCAAGAAGAGAAAAGTCAGATTCCTGATTTGAGAACTCACGGTCCCAACGATATAGCCTGTTACTCATCGAAGTAGGCTTAACTTCCAAATTGGGGCGAGAACACGCGAGTTTGCTATAACAACAACAAAGGATCAAAATCGCCTGTCTTTCAAAGTCCCAACCCATCTTAGTGACAACAGCGGAGAAGTCTCTCTATGCTCCCATATGGTTTGTGTTTTTTTTAACGAAAGTAATGTTTGTAAGTAAAAATTTAATCTTATAATTATTTGTTTCATTAAAAAAATTAGTTAAAATGTATTATAATTCGGCGGCAGAATGATGTTATAAAATAATGGAAAATCAGATAGACTTCTTTTTGTCATATAATAATTATAGGAATCTTGTGTCTATTTAAATAAACGTTTACCATGTGTAAGAAGGTGGGTATCCCCCATCCTTCGTACTCTTACCCCCCCAAAATTGGGAGGGAAAGAAGGTGGAACTTGTAAATGTAGAACTTAAAGAAATGCGTGTAACACGGGCTTTGAACGATTTTCCGTGAAAGACGATAATAAAACTTTCTCTTTTAAGAGAAAGTAATGTAATAGAGTTATGTGTAACAAAAATTTATATTTTAAAATTTCGTGTGAAGCGGCCTTGTAAAAGTGACCGTTATATGATATAAGAAATATTCCTTTTGAGAAATGAAATTGGTAATTGTTTTTAAGAATAAGAGAAAATTCATAGAGTCTAAACATTTTTGTTGACGCGTCCTTTAAGGAATCGGGTATTTTAAATGCATGACGGAATTCCATTATTTTTTAAAAATTTATTGGTATTTTATTTATTGATATTTAATTGTCTCATACATATATGCTTCGGTTCCTCTGAAATGAAAAAAATATAATGAATTACTATAATTTAGTAATTACGAATTGTATGATTATGTGTTATTACGAAAAATCTATCTGCTTTTAAAATTATGTTTATATAAATATCTTTATGTATTGCCGTCGAATTAATATATTTTTCAAATTAATATAAATCATATTTTAAAATTTATCTGAAATACGACAGAGGAAAGATAACTTTCGTGAGGCATACCATAAGGGGGAGAGCTTTAGAACTCCTATAGAAACGGGTGGACGTTCATCGCGAGTGGTAGTTGCAGGCCATCAGGCCAAGGTTGTTGATACCCCAAAAATGGTGTATATATAAATGAAAATAATTTCTACGGAATATTTCTGTCAACTTTAAAAATTTTTTTAAAAACAATGTATGTTATATAATATTTGAAGGCTGGTAATTCTTGATCAACGGAGGACTCACCAGGATGTACGGGTTACCGAACTATTAAAAACAATCGCATGCTATAATCTTTATTGTGATTAATAAATAGGAACTCCATTGGGCAGGCAAAAAGTTTATATATTTATGGAGAGATTAGAAACACGCTCAACCGTGAATGTGCATAGATTCTGTACGGTAAATTGCTTAACATCTTATAAAGATAAACACACACAACCTGTTTTCATTATTCTTTTTGTTTATATTAATTTTAAAATTGAAAAGGCCAATAGAGGGTCTTTTCCCTGACCGGCACATATCTGCGCCAAAAGAGGAAGACGTTAGTTAGGCCAGCCGAGTCGAATGCCATAAGATGTGCTTCCCGGGGCGTGCCCAGGGCACACAAAATAATATTATTTATGTACATAAAATTAAGTTGCTCGTATACTATAATTAGTTTCTCTATAATAGATCTTTTTTTTCAGTGTCATTTGAATACGCTAAGTTGATCCACCAGTAAAATAATAAGAAAAAATTAGAAAGAACGGTGAGAAGAGATCTTAGTAAAGAAAATCGGGCATTCATAATTAATGCCCCACTTTTGCAAACTGTGTTCTAAAACGAAATGTATAAAAATTGGATTCAAGTGCTTACGAAAATGTGCTTGAACGGTCAATGACAAAATCCTATATTTATATACAAATAAAATTAACTATTATGAACTGTGAAAAACAACAATATTATAAAAGAATGTTAATAAAAGAATAACATCAAAAATCTATTTAATCCCCTATCCATCTTATTATTAGTCTGTACCCGAGAGGTGTGACGTGAATTTAATCCTATGTTAATTATTAAAGATCTCATCATTCGCGGCTACATATTATATATATAAGGTAGTGCACAAACGCTTTCTCCTAAGTTCATAGATAGATACTACCGCTATCCTCAAAAAAAATTAATACGGCAATGCGGTTGCGGTTGCGATAGTGAAAAATGCATGCGGATGCGGTTATTCCGCCTCACCTCTAATAGTATATATATATATATTATATATATATATATTAATTATATATATATATATATATATATATAATATATATTATATAGTATATTTATATATATATCAGTGGCGACGTCCAGTCACTATTGGCATGGCGGAGACATGACTGACCAGACTGAGAATAAAAGATAATCAATCTTTTTTTCAATTTATTATCTATTCTTCATTTTCATATATATATATATTAGTATATATAATATATATATATATATACTTAATATATATATATATTATATATATATATATATATTATATATATATATATAATATATATATATAATATAATATAATATATATATATATATATTATATATATATAAATTCGCCTGAAAAGGCGGATAATTAAATGACATTGAATATTAATATAAAAATGCCCAGGTTAATCTTTCTAAATTTGGTCGGAATCCAATTGCGAAGGCACACATTAACAGATTTTATATATGTTCACATCTCTCAGCAATCAATTGCGCCAAAAATGTATAGTGATATAACGCTGCCCAGCTCATCTCTAATATTGTCTCACGCTTTCTTCCCTCTTTTGACGCGAATTTGTTTTCTACGCATTAAAGCTAAGTACTTTTTAAAATTTTCGTACAAACTTGGACTCTGAAATATAGTAAATTAATTAAAGAAAATCTATAGTAAATTCCAATAAAATTTATTCAGAAAGAGCAATACACATAATAAATTTTACTCTTTCTACAAAAATAAGTCAATTAGCTCCTTACCTTTGCATATAAATATACACCTTTATTTAAAAGTCG
>JABUQX010015827.1:0-7500 GCA_015478945.1 Trachelipus rathkii | reverse complement strand
GATGAAATGTTTCCAGATTATTCTGGGTGAGAGTTAGATTAGCACAGGAGAGAAAAAGTGAGTTTGTGTCCTCCGCGGACCTGGTTACAGTTTTGACAGATGTTTTTGATGTCGTTTAGTTGAGGTTGAATCTGTTGTTTGAAATCATTGTAAGTTAGGTGGTGGCCTCATATCTTAACTTTGCCCAAGGCATCGAATGACTGGCTTCTTTGATAGCGAGTTGGGAATTTCTGGGGCTATTTCTGGTGGGTACGTGTTTTAAAATGTCGTTTAGGTGATCTGGATTAATTGGTTTTTGTTTCAGGTGTCGCGTGGATGTTAGTTGGTGCCTTGTGTGGCTTTGGTGAGACGGTATTATGAAATCAAATTGTGAGTGTTATATAGAACTGCGTGACAGAAGGACGGTTATTTGAGTCTGTGGTGGGATGGGGTTAGAGAGTGCATTGTGGCATGGGATGTTGGGGTGTTTTGAGTTTTTGGTGAAGATTTGTGTGCCATATCATTATGTCCAGGTGTGTGTCTATGCGTAGTATTTTGGTTTCTTCGGGTAAGTGTTGTTGTGATGCTGTTTTTGATGTGCATCCTGTTATGATTCTTAGTACTTTGTTTTGTGTCGTTTGAGTTTCTTTATGTTGATTTTAGTTTGCTGTGACTAGACACCTTGCTGGAGATGCGTAATTTAGAGTGAGTGAATCTCGGAAACTATTTAAATGCTGAATTGGTAAATGAGGATAAGACTCGCTGCCAGCCGATCGGATTCTTAATATGTTCAGTCTCTTGTTTTCCAGATGAAATTATAGTTGTCTATGTGGTTTTGATGAAGGTGAGAATGTAGTGATCAAGTGTTACTCCGAGGATTTTGGAAAGTTTGTTTAAAGGGTATGGAAAATGTGGTTTAAGTAGATTTGGAGAGGTGTTGTGCAAGTGGCGGTTCGTTTTGATTTTAAAGTGGACATTGATGATTTGTTGGTGCGGCAGACATTCTGTTTTCTGTTAGTTTTCAATGTTTTGAAGTTGGTTTGATTGTATGTTTGTGATCAGTTTGTAGACCGTGTTTAAGTTCTCGAGTACTGTTAAAAAGTGGCTATCAGTGAAGTTCATCTGCGTAGGTTGTTATGTATTGTGTGGGTCTGTCAATGGTTGTGGAAGATCACCGCTGCAATAGGCTCTTAGAGACGATAGTGTGGGGACAGTATTGTGCCTTGGGTACTCCGTTATTGATGTTTACCTACAGTATTTGTATTGTTAGGTTGTATATTTTGATTTTAAATAAAAAAAAATTCATAAAATTTTTTTACGTTTATGTAGGGATAAAGCGTAGTTATTTTGTGGATCAATTTATGTTTAGGTACTGTATCGAATGCTTTGTTGATTTCGATTGCTATGATTACTGTTTTGTGAGTGGGTTTTAAGTTTAGGCAGTTGATTATGTGTTGAATGATGTTTATGAATGCGGTTGTAGTTGAATGGTTTTGTTTAAAACCGTGTTGGAATTTGTGATTGATGATGTGTAAAGCTATTTTGTTTAGTATGTTTTTTCTTCTAATTGTTTCCATAGTGTTGATAATAGAGAGATGGGGCGGTATGATGAAGGGTCAGAGGGGCTTTTGTTGGTTTTAGTTTGGGTATAATGATAGCTTTTTTTCCAGATACGTGAATGAAATTTAGCCTGATGGAACTATTATATATTTGTGCTAATTAAAAATGTGTTCCCTAGGTGTTTGAGGTGTTTGTTTGAGATGTTGTCAGGGCCAGTTGAAGGTGAGATTTTAAGTGTTTTTGTTATGTTTTCTAGGTCGGTTGTGGTTATTTCTATTGTTGGGTCGTGGTTGAATTTTATTTTCTTGAGAGCTTTGATGATTTTCCTGTTTTGAGAGTGAGTGGGTTTTTGACTGCTTTGCGAAGTGAGTTGCGAGAATGTCTGCGTGTTGTTTGTTGGATTGGGGGTTTTGTGTGTTTGGAATTTTGATGGTTTCGTGAGTGTGTTTGTTGATTGGTTGAGATTTTCAGTGTATTTATTGTTTTATACATTCTGGTTTTATTCGTGTGTTGGATGTTCTTGATGAGGAAGGTTTGGGAGTTGTTTGAAGAATGTGTGTTTGTTAAGCTTATGATTTGGGTGTTTAGGGCGTTAATCTGTCGCTTGGAGTGATGTGGATATTTTTTTTCTGAGTGAGTTACGTTATTTGATTAGTTGTTCTATTTCAAATGTTAGGGTTGGGTTGTATTTTTTTATGCATTCTCTGGGAATGGACTTGTTAGCTGCTTTTTGAATTAGAGAAGTGAGGTTTTATATGGCTTTGTTGAGTGATGATGCGTTTGTTATATTTAGGGGATTTGCGTTGTTTTCTATGTAATTGGTGAATAGTTTGGTTTGTTGACAGTTTGGTATTTAATGATGATGGGGAGGTGGTCGGAGTTTAGATCAGTTTGTGTTGACCAGTGGAATTTTGTTTGTAAATTTGGCGAACATAGTGTTATGTCTGGTGATGTGCACGTTTGGTTGGTTTAGGGTAGGTCTCTGGTGTGGTTGTTTTTGTTGATGCTTAGGTTTTCAAGGTTGGCTATGATGTGTGTTCCTCTTTGGTTTGCTTCTTGGGCGTTGTACCATGTACGGTAGTGGGCGTTGAAGTCACCTCCCAATATGAGGTTTGAGAGGTAGGAGATTTCGGTGAGGTTTGGTTTGTAATTTTTAGGGTAGTGTGGTGAGAAATGTATAGGTTTATTAGATTGTGTGTTTTTTTATTTATCATTGTTGCGAAGGAGTGTATTTTGGTGGTACTGTCGCTTAATGCCGTCATAGTTTGTAAGGTGGTGTTTGTGTATGATAGTGAGTTGTGTATAAGGGTTAGTAGAGTGTGATTTTTTTGGGGGGGTTGCGGTGTGAAGATAGCATCATAGCCATAGAATTTTGGTTCTGGATAGTTTTCGGGTAGGAAGGTTTCTTGTATCATGGCTAAGTGTATGTTGTGCTGTTTTAAGAAGATTTATATTTCTTTGGTTTTGTTGTGTAGTCCGTTTAAGTTGAATTGTAATATGTTTATGTTGTGGGTTTGTTTCTGTGATATTTGTGTTGTGACTTTTGTGTAGAGACTTTTGAAGATCCCAATCTTGGTCTGACGAGGATTTTGCGCTGTGACTTCTTGCAAGTCGCTTCTCTGTCTCTCTCTTTGTCTGTCTGTCTGCCTGTCTGTCTCTCCCTTAATATATATATATATATATATATATATATATATATATATATATATATATATATATAAAGAAGAATATATATATATATATAAATATATATAGACATATATATATATATATATATATATATGTGTGTGACGTGGAGTTAAACATTGATATGAATGTAAATCTTGGATATTTTCAAAGCAGAATTAAGATTCATAAGAAAAAGGGAATTAAAAGGATCAAATTTATTTAATAAACCTCTTAATAGAAGATTTCATCAAGTAAAAGAAGATTATGTTGACGTTATTATCTGGAGTGTGACCCTTTATATATATATAATAGTATATATTAGAGTTATAGTTACTAGATATATGAGTAGTTATATATATATATATTGCTGTTATATATATATATATATATATATATATATATATATATACATATATATTATGTCCCCGAAAAAGAAAGAAGAAGATATATATATATATATATGTTATTATGTATATTATATATATATATATATATATATATATTATATATATATATATATATATATATATACATATATATATATATATATAGTTAGAAAGAAGAAAGAAGAAGATATATATCTACATATACTATATATATATATATATATATATATATATACATGTTATTGTATATGGTATAGCTTATGGGCTAAACTCTATTAGAAGAGAGACCTTAATGGAATGAAATGACAAGAAAATCCACTCAAGTCCAACCACAAATATCTTAGGTGTGAACAAACCTCAAACTTTAAAATGAGGAGGGTTAAATAGGGAGATGAAAGGGCGTGCCAGCAATAATTCCACAGTCAGTGCCGGATTTAGGCCTGAGGGGGGCCCTGCTTTATCAGCTTGGTTATTCCCTTATATATATTAAGTTATTACAGTTATTGGTTATAGTTATATATATATATTATTACTACATATATATTAGTTACAGATATATTATATATATTATTATTATATATATATATATATTATTATATATATATATATACATATATATATATTATATATATACATATTATATATTATTTATATATACATATATTATATATATTTATTATTATATACATATACATATATATATATTATTATTATATTAAGGTTATTATTATTACATATATATATGTATATATATATATATATATAGGGAGAGTTTGACCTTCCAAGAATTCGCAAACATGATCTACATTAAAATATTCTTTTTCTTGCCTTTGACAAAGCAAAGTCTCACCGATGATATCAAATGATAAACTGCGTAGCTTGTCACTTTCTATGCACATGAGGCTCAGGTAACAATTTAGTTTGAGACATTGTAGTTCTAAATTCATTTTTTATCCTCGTCATTTGAGAAAAGGATCTTTCTCCATGGCAATTTGTAATCATCAAGGAACATTCTCAGAATTGATTCTACATTAGGGAATGCTGATTGGACATGATCATTAAATATTATGTCGTACAGATCCTGATGTGTCAGATTATCATGTTCATGGTTTTGACAATGTTTAACATATTTATGAAAGTGCTTGAGTTCTCCAGCAAAGTTCATGTCCACATCTTCAGGATATGTATGATTTAATGTATTAACTCCTCGAATCTCTTCTTCTGTAGCATCTAATTTTGTTAAAAAGGAAAATATTTTTTCAGCATCATTGTATACTGATGCTCTTTGTGCCAAATTTGATTCTAATGCATCCATCTACAGGTATAAATGTTTTGATTCTGAACTTGTCTCTTGGCGGAAGATTCTCTAAAGCATCATCTTCGCATATAAGCCTCCTTTTAGATCTGCTTTTCTTATAATCAACATCAGGCAATTTGTCCTTTGCTTATTTTTCAAAATAATCAAATAGATTTCTGGAACCTTTAAAAAAAATTTACTACATACATCTAGGCTAATTTTTGGGTCTTGCAGTGACTGACTAACCTTGTAAAATTCATCCAGCAAATAACCTTTCAAATATAACATTATCATAAATTCTAGTTCCTCCATTTTATTCAAAATGTTTTTGGCTTGAGTTCTTGTTTCACCCTTTGTGGCATCAATATACAACTGAAACAATGCAGAAAATATTTCGTCGTAACTGTCAAGTATTGCAGTTGTGGCCCTTGATTGAGCTTCCCATCTAGTCTTTGACAAAGACTTTGGAACTATTGAATGATTTTTGAAGAATGACAACAGCACTGCCCATGTATGCGTAGAAGCTGAAAAGAAATCATATATTTCTTGAACAATTCCAAAAAAGTTTACCGCATCTAAGCAGCAGTTAACTGCTGCTCTACCAACAAGATTCAACGAATGACCTACACATGGGATATATATAGCATACTTATTAATTTTTAATAACATTTCTTGCATACCCTTATATTTGCCAGACATATTGGCAGCATTATCGTATGACTGGCCTCGACACTTACTAAAATCTATTTCACATTCATTTGTAAGGTAATCATGCATCATCTTAGCCATACTTTCCCCAGTATGGCTACTCATCTCTAGGAAGGTTAGAAAAAGTTCAATAGGGAGCCCATTATCCTGTGCGGCATACCTTACAATAACAGTGAGCTGATCTACATGGGACAGGTCTGGAGTGGAATCTACAGATAAACTGAAGTATCCTGCTGTTTTTAAATCATCCAAAATTGATTTTCTTACTTTAATTGCCATCATTTGGATAAATTCATCACATATTGTTTTAGAAAGATAGGATGTAACACCTGATCCTCTATTTCCAAATTCTATTATATGATTTGCTAGAAAAGGATCAAATATTGCAACAAGTTCAAGTAATCCAAGGTAATTGCCATTGTGGGGAGAACCAAATATTTCCTTATCTCCTCTGAAAGGTAAACCACGCTTTGCCAGAGTAGCTATGACTGCCACAACTCGTTCAAGAACGTGTTTACAGTACTGCCGTTTATTATGTATCTGTTCTGCTAGTTGACAGTCAATTTTTGAGCCACGTTTTCTTGCGAGATATGCTACTGAAGACGTTCTATGGTCTTAAAATTTTAATGATTTTGAATTAAAAAGGTGTTGCACCAATCAGAAAATCCATCTGATGATAATGGTTTTGGAGAATTTGAAAAGAGTTTGCACACAAAACAGTATACACGACCAGTTTCTGGTGAATATACTAACCATTCTCTGCAGTATTTTTCACCGTTAGCCCGTTTGGGATAGAAGAAATTCTTTGAACAACATCTGTCTTGGTTTGCATAACACCTCTTTGACTTTTCAAATGAACCATCTGAGTGTTGACACTCTGACGGACCTTTTTCTACCCAGTATACAATGTCATCTTTGCTTAAATAACCCCATATCCCAACATCATTCTGTTTGTTTTTTGAGGTTGGATTTTCTCTGTTCGTACTACTAGTACTCTCTTGTTAGTCAACCTGAATTCTTCTTGATTCAATCATTGAAGCAGATTCTATAAAACTAAATGTACCAGGTTCTGTATCAGAAATGGGACGGATATCAGTATCACATGAGGGACCCGCTGTGATACTGGCATTGGGTTCACCAGAATCAGGCGACTCATGCGCCTTATCTGTCTTTGTAAAGAAGCTATCTAATTTTTGCAATTTGCTAAGCGTATCTTCAGCTTTCTGCTTCTCCTTTCTTTTTTGAGCTCCACTTTTATAAATTCTAAATGACATTTCAGGAACCGTAAAAATTTATATTTATATTATAAAGCAAAAGCAAAGTTTAACAATGAAAATCTAGAAGGACTTTGTTTATTTATACACATATATATATATATATACATATTATAAAAGAAAGAAAGAAAAACAAAAAGCTTTAGCATAAATCTGTTGGTTGTTATATAGACATAATCATAGATACATAAATATATATTATATATATATATATATATATATATATATATATATATATATATATTTGTTTCGTGTAAATGTTTCTACTTTTTTTACATTGATTATTTAAAAAAGGGTCAGGAACACTACATAATTATCATATATATATATATATATATATATATATATATATATATATATATATATAAATATATTAATATATATATATATATATATATATAAATATATATATATATATATATATATATATATATATATGTATATATATAGCATATGTATATATATAAGTATATGTTATATATATATATATATATATATATATATATATATATATATATATATATATATATATATATATGAAGCGGCGCACGAAAAACGCGGTGAAAGCGTTTCACGATAAATGCGAAACGGTTAAACACCCGTATTCCAACTGAACGAAGTACAAATG
>JABUQX010015826.1:0-26736 GCA_015478945.1 Trachelipus rathkii | reverse complement strand
CAATATTTGTTTTTATCTATAATCTATAACAACTCCAAGGAGGCTTTCGCACTGTCAGTTGGACCAGCATCTTATCTTCGGCCAACGCTTAAACCTAGATCACTCTAGAAAAGAACATTTCTCGGCGAAGATGGTTTCTGACGCCAGTTCTCGAGTTAACACTCTCAGGTAGGATTTCGCCTTTCAGTATACTAGCATCTCTTCCATGTAGGCTCAGAACTCGCTTCTGCCAGAGCCTCCGAGGATCTTGCTTCTAGGCGCTTAAGATTCTAACTGGTCAAGAGTAATTTAAAGCAAAAGGAATGACCGGGTTGCTAGCCTGTGCTTTCCATGGCGAAGATTATTTCCTATATCCGACTTCGGTGAAATGTCCATTCATCTTTGGCCAAATTTCAGCTTTTTGCATATTTTTTAATTAAATTGTTTTTAATAAAAGACAAGCTATAAAATTTGTTACTCTCAGCTATAATTTTGATATAGTTCCTTTCTATTATTAGTAATTTTTGAGAGAACCGAAATGAAAATTTGTTGCTCCTCTTTCCCGGTTAAATTTATTAATTTGACTGATTAAAAGTTTGATTTTAATTTCAATTCAATCTTATGTTACTTAATTAAATGATTTTCTTCATTTTTTATGTAAGATTTTATATTATATATATATATATATATTATTATATTATATTATATATATATATATTATAATATATATTATATATATATATATATATATATTTATGTATTATATTTATATATTATATATTACTATATATATATAATATATTTATTAATATATATTTTATATATAATACTATATTATATATATATATATATATATTATATATATATATATATTATATATAATTCCCCGGCTCCTAAAAAAAAAATAGCCAATAGTTTATTTATTTATATTTATTTTTTTTTTTTACATTTTCCTAACTAAAATCTGTTACAAGGATTCCAAAAATGTATTCCTTTTCGCTGTAGCTATTTGTTAGTTTTCGAGATTGTTTTTTTTTTTTTTTTTTACATCTTTTCGCACCTAAATATATACCAGGATTCCACAAATGTATTCCTTTTCCCTGTAGCATATTGTGTTATTTTTGATTCATATTCATGATCCTGAAATAATATTGTTGCTGTTAATTAAATACACTATAAGTATATATTATATATATATAATATATATATATTATATATTATTTATTTATATATTATATATATATAATATATATATATATATATAATATATAGATACCAGTTGGACCTCGTGGTGGACCTGAGTTATGTAATATATATAATATATTTATATATATATATTATATATTATTAATATATATTTATATAATATATTTTATAATAGTATATTATATTATATATATTTATATATATATTCTATATATATATATATATTTATATATATATTATATTATAATTATATATAATATATATATATATATATGATTATATATATATATATATATATATATAATATATATTATTTATATATATTAATATATATATTATATTAATATATATATATACAAGAGACATGAAGAATATTAATGACCCCTAGTATTTCTGCTATACCACGAACAAATTGCCAAAAGAAGAACTGACATGTTTTATCTACGAGAGTTTTAGGGGAACGAAAAGTTTTTGTCTTTATTAATTTAATACTAAAATTTATTTTCAATCATTTTTTATTGAAAATTTTTACTATGTTTCTTGTATTTTCATATAGAAGTACGCTCTTGGAATATTGATATAAAAAAATTTATTACAAATTATTTCTAAGTTTAACCGAACATGATGTAAAACGTTGACGGAACAAGTGTAGGTATAATTCATGTATAATATTAATATTCAAGAGTGACCAGATAAAAAAACTGTTCAAGTCATTCGAAGGTACAATGAACAATTAATATAGCAATTTTTTCGTTTGATATTAACATAATAATAAAAGCATAAATATATAATAATAATAATAATCAATAATAAAATAATTAATACATATATAATAATTAATAATTAATATATAATCAAAATATAAAAAATCAAAAATAAAACCAAAAATAGATAATAATAATAATAATTTATTATTATTTGTGGATGAGTCAATCTTTGAGAGTGTTACGAGTACACAGAAAAAACATTCCAACTCATTAATAACTTTATTCTCGTTATCTACTGTAACTTGCTTCAATGTTGAAGCAAGAATCACAGCAGAAACTTGAGAAGCAAGGTTTACAGAGGGAAATAATTAAGTTATTACTAGATTCAGTGGTTGATGCCTCTATCGTGTGGGTTATAAGACTAAACTACTTGCTCTCCACCAGGAATATAACTACCTATATGTAAACTACTGTAAAATGGTTACCGATTAACATGCATGCAATTGATGACTAACCGCATCGTTTAAATGTTACACAAATTCTGAAAACTCGCAAGACTTTGATCAATTAATTTTATTTTTCACGACAAAAAATTATGGCTATATATATATATTATATTATGTTATATTATATTATATTAATATATTATATATAATATTATATATTATATATATATATATATACTATATATATATACTATTATAATATATATATATATATCATATATAAATTAATAATTATTAAAAATGCAAAAATTTATTTTTTTATTATATATTATATATATATATATATAATAAGTATGGGAGCAGTCAACTGATTGCTTTGAACATAAAAATATATTAATTTTGCTGTTATAATAATATACGTTTTGATTTGAAGTGAACACGACGAAAAACCATATTCCGATTCTTTCTTCACATTTACGAGTCCAGCGTAATTTTAAGTTTTATATTTTATTATAACATATTAAGATTTTCATTGTTTTATTTCTTTTATTAAGAAAAACCCTTTTTTCCAGTTTTTTAAAAAAAAAAACTTTTTGTAATTTAAAAGGAAAGTTCCCTTTGATATTTTGAACAATCTTTACGATTTTTTGATTGACAAAATTTCGAGTAACTAGAAAGTTTTTACTGACAATTATACGTATTATATTTTAAATTTTAATAAAAATGTTTTTTATTTTTTCCTTGACGATGCAATAATGTATGATCTATATTACTTGATTGAAATTTTCAAATTTTGTTGTAACAATATTTTTCTTCTTATTATTATTTTATATCTATCAATTTAGCGTTTTGACTTACTTTATTTTTATTTTTGATTTTTTATTAATTTAGCGCCTTTGCTGACTTTTATTTATTCTTTTATATTTTCTTTTTCTTTTTACTTTTATATTTTAAATTTTGCTATAAAGATATAAAACTTGAACAATTTAATGTACATGGGTTGTCTCTAAGAATGCTTGACTATTTTTAGAACTTCTTTAGCTTTCGGCCGAAAAACAGAGGTTAAAGATAGTCAAAAAACACTCGCAGATTGCCACCTATACATTAACACTGACCTAATTTATAAGACGCAAGAAAGGCGATTTGAAGGTGATTTGCACAGATATTTGGTACTGGTTAATAAAACGGCCATAAATAACCGGTAGGCGAAATACGAAATCAATTCAAATCTTTACGGACTATTCTATAAAAAATACTATGACTTTATGTATGAATTTGTGGGCCTACTTTCAACAAGATCTGTTCTAACTGAACAGGACTTGAAGAGGGAGCTAAATTCATACATAAAACACAATATTTATCAAAAATTAAATGAGAATGAATTAAAACTGAAGCCTTTTTAATAAGTATCTGAAAGAAGAGAAGGGTGACACGAAGTCATTAGTGGGAATTTCTAACAGTTGTCCAGAAGGCATAATAAAAATGACACTACTTACGCAAATTTTCCTAAGAACACTGCTTAAAGAAGGAAGGTTTCAGATTTTTCCGCTCAGGAACAACAAACAAACAAATCTCTGAGCCCTGCGTAAGGTCAGCATTGTCGCTTCCTTGATAGCGAGGATGCCTCTAAAAATGAAGGTGGAGACCCGTCTTAAGGATAGGCCTCGTCAGAAACTTTATTTTACTTTATACTGCATTAATAAGTGAATCTGGTAGAAATCTCTGTAGTTGGGACTCGAGATAATGCAACTAAAATGGGACGGGAAGTCCTTCGTTGAAAGTGCTAATTGATAGAGAATAAGTAAGACTTCGCTCGGTCACCAGCTTTTTTAGTCAAATGGAAAGGACGCTAAGGCGGATTGCTATCAGTAATTTGTCAAAAAACATCATCTTGAATTATTCAGTATTTAACTATAAATTTAGTAGTCAAAGCTAGCAACATTTAAAACTATTACATTACCATTAAATTATTTATGGAATGAATCAATATAGTTTTATTGTGAAAATTACTGAAAGTTTATGATGGCAGTCTTTGGCAACTCAACACATGTTTATTACGCAATATTTTTATTCAGATAAAAAATTATATGATAATTACAACTTTTTAATTAAAGATGATTATTAGTTTTAAATAATAATCAAAAATTCAGGATTTTTTCTGATTATTTTTTATGTAAATTTAAGTTCATAGGATCAACATGACCATAATTGTGATTTTTAAAAGTTTGGAAAACACAGTGTCATATGCCCGAAAATCGTTGACCTGCTTCGATCCGACGAGGTCAATTGACATTTATTACAGGGGAAGATACATGGTCAGGATCATTATGAAACATCAACCAGTTTCAGCAACTGAAGACGAGGTTACTAGAAGGGGGGGGAAAACTTTCAAAAAAACGAAAATTCCAAAATCGAGGCCTATGTTTGACAGAGTGATTCGAGTATATTTATCAATTAACTGTAACACAATTTGACCAATGTAAATGGTTTAACAAATATAGCCCATATCTTGGTATAACTTAAGAAAGTTATGAGACTCTTAAAACTTTGGTTATAGAAAGATAAATGTAAGCCGGTTACTTGTATCACTTCTTATTTCTATCATTTTTGGAGATAGAAGGTTCTGGCGGTATTTATCAACTTATATTATATTATTATATTATATATATTATATATATATATATATATATATATATATATATATATAATATATTATTTTTTTTTTTAAATTTTGTTATAATATAGTATAATTATATATATATATATATATATATTATATATATATATATATATATATTATATATATATTATATATCTAAAAAATATGTATAATTTTTGGTTGAAACTTGGTATAATAGTAGTTTGGAACATGAATAAGAAGAATATGGTGGAAAAAATTACCAAAAATGAAAAGGGGGGGCTCCAGCCCTTAACCCCATTTTTAGGGGTTACAGGGAACCCAGAAGTCTCAAACGTGAGACTTTTACTATTTATTAGTAAATGAATTACTATTGTAAATTTCAAGGGCGTAGCCCAATTATAAAGGGTACTTTACTCATATGAGTTTTTACCACGGTACGGTACTAAAAATTTTCTTTTTTGGTTCAAAAAATAATACCTACTCATAGAGTAATATTATTTTAATAAATTCTGATTTTATATATATTTGTGGATTATTAAGATTAATATTTTACTATAAATAGTAAAAATATGATGATCATTGAAATCACGATTTCCTCAACCACAATTTCAAACCAACCACTCGCGAATACAATCATTTGCACCCTCTATAAATACTGGCCACAAAGTGGCAGATGGAGTAAATATAAAAAATTTACGACATTACTCTCTCTCTCTCTCTCTCTCTCTCTCTCTCTCTCTCTCTCTCTCTCTCTCTCTCTCTCTCTCTCTCTCTCTCTCTCTCTTCTTATATTATATATATATATATTATATATATATATATATATATATATTAATATATATAATATATATATAAATTATATTATATTATATATATATTATATTATTATATTATATATTATATATATATATATATACGTAATATATATATAGTAATAGTATATATTTTAATATATATATATATATATATATATATATTATATATATATTATATATATATATATATATTATATATTATATATTATATATATATATTTATATATAATATATATATATATATAATATTTATATTATATTATATATATTATATATAATATATATATATTATATTATATATGATTACAGTGGATGGCAATCGATACAAAAAATTTGCTTAAGCGATACCGATACATCGATAACAAAAAATTTCTTTAGCGATACCGATACACGGATTTAACATGCTTACCTTCCTTTGGCGATACGATAACCGATACGTATTCTAAGTACTTATTAAAAACTTAGGAATTATAATTATACGTTATATATTATATTATATATATATATATATATATATATATAAATATATATATTATTATAATTATTATATATATATATATATATATTATATATATATAATATATATATATATTATATATATATTATAGTATCATAATATATATATTAATATACTATATATATATATATGTAGTAGGAGAGCACGATCGGCAGGTGCCAGATTTACGGCTAATCTGGCTACCTGCCGACGTATATATGTATTTTTAGCGACTTTTTAGTACTCAGCTACTTTGGGCCTACTTTTCACATCTTGCATCTTAAGGGGGTCAGCCCCAGGGGAGTGCCAATATTCATATACGTTCGCCAGGTATTTCATGTAGGTGTATGTGGAAAGGCTGCTAGTGTATGATTGTACATTTTTTAGTTCACTTTCGCCCCGCTGATCCCCCAGATCTTTCTCCCTACCCCCTTTTTCCTATTCAGCATATCTTTAGTTTCACGTCTTTCTTGAGCCTTTTTATTTAATCTTTTTTGGCATTACAATTTTTTGATCATTTATTGTATATATTTTAGCGACTTTCTTCAGTCAGTTACTTTTCTTAAACATTATTTAGCGCTTGTCCTGCCTTAATTGGCCAACCTATAGGTAATTTTCAGATAATTTTATAACTTTTTACTTTATTCTTTCGACGTTTATCATACATAAGGTATAATATTTTAAAGACTTTCTAATACTCAAGTATGCTTTTGGTTCTTTTTTTCTAAGCCGCTTATTCTTGTATTTCTGGCACTTCACTGGTGTAATTTCAGGATTCCTAACACTCTTTACCTTTTTTCGGTGAATTTTTTATTATTCTTGGTACTAATCATTTTAATTAGAGCTTATAATAATACTACGACTACATTCTTCAGAACCTTATTTAAGCGCATTTTCTTCTTAATCTGGCACACCTTAAGCTAAATTCAGGGCAATTTTATCACCTTGTTGGCCCTTTTTTCGGTATTTTTATCATTTTAGGCTAATGATATTTGTAATGACTTTCTACTACTCAGCTCCTTTTTTGAACCTTTTTCTATCATTTTTCATATAATTCTGGCTACCTTTGGTAAATGTTTTAGGATTTCTAACCTTTTTGATATATTTTTGCACTTTTTAGTCACTTTCAACTACTCATATACGTTCCTGATCCTTTTTAAAAGCTTATTACTGTAATTTCATTAGTTTACCTGTTAACTCTGGCCGCTTATTTTGGTAAATTTTTATATTTTTTTAATTTTCGATACATTTTTATCTTTTTACCACATTGCAATCTTTATTCTATTCTCAGCTATGGTCTCATCAATTCACTTGGATGTACATTTACGTTGAGGCTTAAATACAATCCCCCGCAACAGGCTTTCTTAGCCATTAGGCTTATACTTCCCTAGCACGTTATAGTCCTACATCCTGTATAGCCCTTTCGGTAAACCGCAGCTCGTTATAGGCCAGTCATTTTGTCTGCGTTGTTGAACGCTTATGGTACATTTAATGGTATGCGGATTTCACACCAACCCGATCGATTCGATAGCCCAAAGGTCGTCAGACCCGCAGCACCCGCAGCCCGGCAAGCCCATCGCGGCCCGTCTCGAGTCTGTAAATTCTGACTTGCTATTTTATTTTTAGTTTCATTTTCATTATTCTTTGTGTTTATTTTTCAATTAATTTTTATTATTTATATTTATTTTTAATTATTATTTTAAATGATTTTGTTATTAAATTTTTTTTTTTATTCAATTTTAATTTTATATTGTTATTTATTTTAATTTTACTTATTTAAATTTATTTTAGCACTTTGTGTTTAATTTTTTTATTTTTTATTTATTTATTTTATTTTTACTATTTAACGTTTATTTTCGGATGAGGGGATAGGTGGGTGGTTTGATTTACTGATTTACTGATATTACTGCTTAGGGTATCGCAAAACATACCAATGTTTAATTAAACATAATGCCTTGAATCAATAGCATCCGAATGGGATATAGGGGGGTGGAGCTAAGGGGCAGTTTTGACTGATTGATTTACCAATTTTACTGCTTTAGGTATGGTAAAAACTGTAAAAAACCATTTTAAGCATTATAAACATAAAAAAAAATTTTTTAGTTAAAATAAAATGTTATAAAGAAGAACAAAACAAAAATTAAATAAAGTTTTTGTGTATGTTATACAAATTATGACTTGAGTCAATAGATCAATAGATCAATGATCAATAGATCAATAGATCACGAATGGGAGGAGAGGATAGAGTGGGCGGTTTGATTGACTGATTTACTGGATTTACTGCTTTTAGGGTCTGTAAATAGCAATTTAATAAAATATGACTTGAATCATTTATTCATATTCATGACACACGCTCACTTGGACAATAGATATGGAAGAGGAAGCGAGGGCGGAACCAGCTGTAGATGGTATTTGATTAGATCGGAATTTACTGATTTTACTGCTTTAAGGGGTGTCTAAAAATGTAAATTTTTTAAGTTAAATTAAACAAAGAATAAAAATTTTTTAGTTAAACAAAAAGTTTAAAGAAATAAAACAAAATAAATAAAGTTTTGTTGTTGTTATACAAAATATGACTTGGAACTCAATAAGATCAATAGATCAATAGAATCATAGATCCAGCTGGATAAAGGTGGTGGCAGTTGAATTTACTCATTTACTGGATTTACTGCTTTACTGATTTATGATTTATTTGATTTACTGATTTACTGCTTTTACTGATGTTACTGATTTACTGCTTTAGGGTTATGTAAAGCATAGTAGATCTATTCTAAGTATGAGAGGCTGAATGACCCTAGATGATCAATAGACTCACTAAGATAGGTGGGGAAATAATGGGATCGTGTGCAAGAACAACTGCCCTCACGTAGAGAGGTGACTGGAGGGACAGCTGATTTACTGATTGACTGATTTACTGATTTACTGCTCGATTAACTGATTTACTGATTTTACTGCTTTTGGGGATGTAAAACATAACAATTAATAAAAAATCATGACTTGAATCAATAGATCAACTGATCAATTAGATCAATAGATCATGGTGGTAGACAGGAGGGTAGTTTTACTTTACTGATTTCTGATTTTACTCGCTTAGGGTATGTAAAAATACAAAGCTTTTTTAAGTTCATAAACGAAGAAAAACATAAAATTTGTACCAGAACAGAATGTTTAAGCAATAAATCAGAATTTTAATTAAAATATATAAAAAATTAATAAAAATTAAAAAAAAAGAAAAAAAAAAAACAATTAAACACAGAAGGTATAACGTTAAATCACTCTCATTTAAAATAAAGTTTGAAAGATAAATTTAAATAATAATTAAGATAATTAAAATAAAAATAAAAAAATTATGCACAAATTGAAAAATAAATTTAATAAGTAAAATAAAATAATATAAAATAATTATATTAAATTGAAAAAAAATTAAAACCTAAATTATTTTCTTTATAAGTTGTTAAAAATAAATAAAATAATAAAAATTTAAATTGATAAAAATAAACACAAAGATAAATTGGAAAATTTGAAACTTTAAAATAAAACTAGCAATCGCAATGTTTACAGACTCGAGACGGCCGGCGTGGGCTGCGGGCTGCGGGCTGCGGTGCTGCGGGCTTCGCGGCTACTGAACTCTAACGGCTTTTGGTTGAAATCGCATTACCATAATGTGGAGCATAAGCGTTAAAACACGCAGAGAGAAATGACTCGCTAGTAGCTGGGGTGACGAAAGGCTTATACAGGCTTGTTAGGATACTAACGTTCTGGGGAATATTTAGCCTAATCGGCTTAATATGAAGCCGGTTGCTGGGGGATTGTATTCAAGCCTAACGGTTAATGTCACATCCATTGATTGAGAGACATCAGCTGAGTAGCATAAAATTGCCAAATGGTGGTTAAAAAGATTAAAATGTATCGAAAAGTTAAAATTATAAACAATTTACCAATCAATCGGCCAGAGTTAAAGTTAAACTTAATGACATTACCAGTAATAAGCTTTTTTTTAAAGGATCAGGGAACGTATCATGAGTACAGTTGAAGTGACTAAAAGGCAAAATATGTATCAAAGAGGTTAGAAAATCTAGGAAATTTACCAATAGTAGCCAGAATTATGAAATGATAGGAAAAGCGTTCAGAAAGAAAGGAGCTGAGTAGTGGGTCATTACCAAATAATACCTAAAATGGAGTAAATACCGACAAAAAAGGAGCCAAAAAGTTGATGTAAAATCTGAAATTGCTAGAAGGTTGCCAGACTTTAGCAGGAGAAAAAGCGCTAAATAAAGGTTCTGAAAAGTAGCTAAGTATTAGAAAGTCATTAAAATATAATAACAAAGATAATTAAATTACGAAAGGTTTAAAAAGTGTTAAAATCTGAATTACCAGTAGAGTTGCCAGAATTAGCAAGGGAAAAGCGCTAGAAAAAATAAACCAGAAAGTACTTGATATTAGAAATCTTTAAAAATATTACCTAGTATGATTAAACGTCGAAAGAAAAAGTTAAAAGTTATAATACTTGAGAATTTACCTATTAGGGTTGCCGGATTAAGCAGGGTGAAAAAGCGCTAAATAATGTTCATTAAAACGTAATGAGTGAGAAGAAAGTCGCTAAAATATTATCAAAAATGATTAAAAATGCCAAAAGAAAGATTAAGAATAAAAGGCTCAAGAAAGAACGTGAAATCATAAAATAGCTGAATAGAAAAAAGGGGGGTAGGGAGAAAACTGGGGTGATAGCGAGGGCGAAAGTAACAAAAATGTACCATACACTGGACACACACATACACATACTGAAATACCTGGCGAACGTTACACGAAAAAGGGCCCCTGGGGCTGAGCCCCCTTAAAGATGCCAGATGTGAAACAGTAGCCAGGAAGGGGTAGCTGAGTACTAAAAAAGTCGCTAAGAATACATATATACGGGTCGGCAGCGTTAGCCAGATTTAACCTTACAAGAAATATGACATACTACAATACTATATATTATTATATATATATATATATATATATATTATATATATATATATTTATATATATTATATATATATTATATTATATATTATATATATATATATATATTATATATATATATACTTATATATATATATTATATATATATATTATATATATAAAAGCTCTCACATTGTAAAGAAATATGATGCAGTCTAAAAGATGTAGGAACCCTGATTTTTTCTTATTACACTGAATTTCTTTAAAAATACCAAACTGCTAAGCATTTCATCAGACAGTCTGCCTCTTTTAGGAGAATGAATGAATGAAGAGTCATTCTACTGGTGCTGGTGATAGTAGTGGGTTGTGTATTAAAAAATGAAAAAACTTGCAAAACACCAGGAAAATGGGTAGAGATTTGATTATTCAGCAAAATGTTTGAGAACCTCATATCCATCGAATCTTCCTCGTAGTCGTGGGGTAATGCCAGTTGATCATTTCATAATCAAAAGGTCATCAGCACTACTTTCAGAAACATGCATATGTCTGTCATTGCATATTATGGGCTCTTTTTGGAGGGCCTTTATAGAATTCACCAGCGTTTCTTGGACTCCTTTCGTCATTGCAGTAGTTCTTTATGGTCACTGTTATCGAGATTGATAACTTAATCTTGGATTTGACGACATTAAGCTAAATATTGCTGATTTTGTTTCATGCTATATCCGATGAGAAACTTTCCGAGAACCTATTTTGAAAAACTCTTTGATAATGGTTCAGAAGTGGCTGACGAATACTGAAAGGCTCATTATTAAGACGATTAATTTTTTTTAATCAAACTCTGCTAGAAGAGTTGGCAACAAAGCTCAATAGAAAAAATCGAGAGATCAAATTTATTATATATCTATTATTATATATTAATTATATTATAAATATATATATATATAAATTATATATATATATAATATAATATATATATTTATATATATTATTATTATTCTATTATTATATTATATTATATAATTATTTATATTATATATATATATATATTATATATATATATATATATATATTATATATATAATATATATATATATATATTATTATTATATTATTATATATTATATATATAATATATATATATATATACTAGCTCAAAGTATAAGGCAGAAATGGTAGTTGGGGATATATAGGTTCACGAATAATATATATATATTATTAAATATTATATATATATAATATAATATATTATTTATAATATATATATTATATATTAATATATGTAGATAAATATATATATATATATATTTTATAATATATATAATATAATTAATATATAATATATATATATATTATTATATATATATATATATATATTTAATAATATTTATATATATATATAATATTTATGTAGTATAAATAGTGCTTATATTATAATGTAATGCTATATTTTTTACGTTGGCTAAAGTGAAATTTTTTTTATTTTAAGTTTTTATAAAATTTGAAAAACTGAGCGCAATTAATAAATTACCTTTTTTATAAATATAAAGTCTATTCAGTAAATATATATCATAGTATATTACTATATATATTTATATTATATTAATATTAATTATTAATATTAATATTTATATTTATTATATTATATATATATATATGATTAATATATTAGATATATTATTATATATATTATATATATTAAATATAATATATATAATATTATTTATAGTATTATTATTATATATATATATATATATATTAATATTATATATATATATATTATATATATTAATTAAATATATATATATATATATATATATTATTATATATTATATATATATATATATATTATATATATATATATAATATATTATATATATATATTATATATATATATATATATATATATATATATATAATATATATATATAATGATATTATATAATAATCTATACTATATTTATCTAAATACTATGTAAATAATAATGAATATATATTATATATTAATATAATATAATATAATATAATATATAAATATATATATAATATATTTGGAAGTGCTTAGATTTTTCTTTCATCAATGGCCTCAAAAGCTATTATAATGTTAAGTTTCTTTACAGTTTTAAATAAGTCCATTAATAAATTAGGTTTTAATATTAAGGTTCATACTAATAGAATTATTATATAATATAATAATTAATATATATATAATTAAATATAATATAATATATATATATATATATATATCAACTAATATATATATATTATATTATATCTATATATATATATATATAGTATATATTATAATATATATTATATATATATAATATATATATATATATTAATATATGTATATATATTATATTTTATATATAATTATATATTGAAATATATATATTATATAAATATATATATATATACCTCTATATATATATTAATTATTATATATATTAATATAATATATATATATATAGTAGTATTACTATATATATATATATATATATATATAAATTATATATATATATTATATATATTTGGAGTGCTATTTTTTCGTTTTAGCAGGTAAATTTTTTTATTATTTTTAAGTTTTTCTAAAAATGGAAAAAAATTGTTAAATTAATAATTATTTTTAATATTAAGTTTCACTAAATTTAATATTATTATATTAAAATTATATATATATATATTATTAATTATATATATATGATATGAATTTATTATATAAGTATAATATAATGTATAAATGTAATATACAACTTGCAACATTAATCTCGCTTAAGGAAAAGTCAAACCCCTGTCAAAAGGTTGAGCCCAGTATTAGTGACTTTATCATTATCCTAATCTTCCCTCTATTAAATCTACTCTTTAATGTGACTCCTTCATCTTCTCTTACTCAAGCTCAACAGCTATGTACCATGTGATTTACTCTTAATGTAAGATGGGTCATCTTCACTACTGTCTCCACTTTTCCCATCTCCTCATTGCACCTCTTCCACCTGCATCTTCTCTCAGGTTCCCAGTGCTATTATTCTCACTCTCATCTGCGCATGCGTTATTGTGCAAGTGTGGCTAATTTTTTTTTTATTATTTTAATAAGTTCTCTTAAAATAGAAAAAGGGCGCCATATTAGTAGACATTTATTTTATTTTCTATTATATAACAAATTTAATTTCTAATTTTTCTATTTAGTTCTTTGTTATCTGTCTTCTATCTAAGTTTCATTATTATATATTATACTACACTATCACTATCTTTTATAAAACCCCCAATTAATTACATCATCTTTTAGTACGTAGTTAACTATGTTATATATATCTACTTTATCACTTTCACTCTTGGTGGTCTGTGAATACTATATTACTGTATACTTGATCACCTATAAATAATTAATTTGAGAAGTCTATTTTTTCGTTTGCGCAAGTGTTTTTTTTATTATTTAAAGTCTTACCTACTAAATTTAATTAATTTAATTAATTAAATAATTTTTAGTACTATCTATATCTCTAGTATTTTGTATTGATAGGTATTTCTCCTCATCTAACAGTTTGCTATTTGAGATTGCAACAAAAAACACTTGTTTAAGATTACAATACTGATCTCCCACGCCTAGTTGTCGAGAATACGCTTTGCTAGCATACAATTGCGCTCGTTTTTCGAAACACTTATCCTTCACAAATTGCATCTCGACTATATAGCGATTGCCATTATTATTGTCTCGGCAATGTATATCGTATATGCATTGTTTACTTCGTAACATTTCGGGTTCCATGATGGTATATATATTATCTATATCAATAATACGCTCTACTAGACTCCCTAAGATGTGATTAAGGAATTCAACAAGAATTCCATTACTTTCCTCTGAAGCAAACACCCTTTTAAATGCTACATCAATTTTTGGATCTAAAAATTTTGGTTGTTGCATAGCTTCGGACAGCAAATATTACAATATATATATGTTAATAATTACAATAAATACTAATCCTGAAAATCGATGATACAAAAAGCTGATTACGTATTTGAAATCAGAGAAGAGAAAAATTAGTAAAAAAAAGGCAAATTTTTATCGATTAAATGTAAATTCGTTCAATTTTTGAATAGTCTAAGTATAGATTTTCACTACCCTTTTCTCGTTCTTCCTTTCTGATCTCCTTCTCTTATTTTCCTCTTCCATTAGACTTCGAAACGAAAATGGCTAAGGAAAAAAAGAAGTTATTGATTGATTAAAGCAGTGGTTCTCAAACTTTTTCCATTCGCGGCTCCCTTGACTAATTCAAGTTGCCGAAGTCACCCCATGTTAGATTCTAAAAAGAAAGTTTTACATTTATAAAATAGGGTTTAATATTAATCATTTTTAAATTGCAATAATATTGCATGATTACAGCATGCCAAATATCATTCCCAGGATTTGTCTGAATATATATATAATATATATATATATATATATATATATATATATATATATAGTATAGATATATAATATATATATATATATATATATATATATAGTATATATTATATATAATATATATATTATATATATTAAGGAGGATGAAAAAAATTATCTTAAACAAAGTTCTTAAATTTACATCCTTAGATTTGTTAATGAAAAACTGAAATACAATTATGAATCGTTCAAAATCTTTCGTGTCACCCCCTGAGGGGAAGGCTGCATCACCGAAGGTGAACGCCGTCACACAGTTTGAGGGAACCACTGGATTGTAGATAGAATTAAATAGATCGATAGATATATAGATAGATAGATAAATAGATAATGAGGGGAGAGTGTATTAAGAAACGAAATTGGATAATCAGCAACTTTTTTCTGTTTCACTTAACCTATCATGACTGAAGTACGTTTTAGATTCTCCTTTAACCTTTTTAGAAATATCTTTATTTAATCCATCAACTGCATCATTTATTGGAGCAATAATGCATCTCATCGCAAAATATCTAAAATTGTTGGATTGGTTTGACATATTACCGTATATTTGTAAGTAATAGTAATATCTGTCGCTTTTATATTTCAATTCACTTCTTTTTATGCCATATGTATTTTTTAACATATATCCAATACTTTTTATAGTAGTTAGCGTTTCTTATTAACTGCACGTCGTATCCTTGATCGCAAAATTTTAATTGTAATTCATTTTTTCTTTTTGCATCTTGTTTAAAACCTTCCATGTTTATTAAAAAATTGAATAGCGGCACAAATGTTGGAATAAAAGGCAAATATATATAAAAAAAAATTTATTAACAAAAAAACTTTAAATTATTACTGTAATATTATATAATCTAGCGAATAAATATTGTCAATTAAAATTATCGTTTACTGGCAAAATTTTGGAAACAAAACCCAGCAGAGAAATGAAAACGAAAACGGTCAAAAAAAAAAACAACTTTAAAATTAATAGGAAAAAAAATAGATGAAGTCTTGAAAAATTAAAAATTAGTAAAAAAAGGCAAATTTTTTTCGATTAAATGTAAATTCGTTCAATTTTTGAATAGTCTAAGTATAGATTTTC
Source organism: Trachelipus rathkii (assembly GCA_015478945.1). Taxonomy (NCBI): domain Eukaryota; kingdom Metazoa; phylum Arthropoda; class Malacostraca; order Isopoda; family Trachelipodidae; genus Trachelipus; species Trachelipus rathkii. Next base: position 9,983 of record JABUQX010015826.1, on the reverse strand, counting down.
ACTACCCTTTTCTCGTTCTTCCTTTCTGATCTCCTTCTCTTATTTTCCTCTTCCATTAGTCTTTGAAACGAAAATGGCTAAGGAAAAAAAGAAGTTATTGATTGATTAAAGCAGTGGTTCTCAAACTTTTTCCATTCGCGGCCCCTTGACTAATTCAAGTTTGCCGAAGTCGCCCCAATGTTAGATTCTAAAAGAAAGTTTTACAATTTAATTAAATCGCTTCATTATTAATTATTAAATTGCAATAATATTGCATATTACAGAATCCCAGACGCATTCCCAGGGTTTTTGCCTTTGTATATATATATAATATATATATATATATATATATATATATATATATATATATATATATATATATATATATATATATATATATATATATAATATATTATATATATTTATATATATATATATTAAGGATAACGAACTAAATTGTTCTTAACAAAGTTGGAAATTTCAAAATCGATTAAAATTTTTAAATGAAAACAAATACAACAGGAAAAATGTTCAAATCTTTCGTGTCACCCCTGAGGGAAAGCTGCGCCACCGAAGGTGTGACGCGTCACACAGTTTTGAGAACACTGGATGAGTGATATAGTGGATAGAATAGATAGATAGATAAATATATAATGAGGGGAGAGTGTATTAAGAAACGAAATTGGATAATCAGCAACTTAACCTATCATGACTGAAGTACGTTTTAGATTCTCCTTTAACCTTTTTAGAAATATCTTCATTTAATCCATCAACTGCATCGTTTATTGGAGCAATAATGCATCTCATCGCAAAATATCTAAAATTGTTGGATTGGTTTGACATATTACCGTATATTTGTAAGTAATAGCAATATATGTCGCTTTTATATTTCAATTCACTTCTTTTTATACCATATGTATTTTTTAACATATGTCCAATACTTTTTATAGTAGTTAGCGTTTCTTTTAACCTTTTTAGTAATATCTTCATTTAATCCATCAACTGCATCGTTTATTGGAGCAATAATGCATCTCATCGCAAAATATCTAAAATTGTTGGATTGGTTTGACATATTACCGTATATTTGTAAGTAATAGTAATATCTTTCGCTTTTATATTTATATTCACTTCTTTTTATACCATATGTATTTTTGAACATATATCCAATACTTTTTATAGTAGTTAGCGTTTCTTATTAACTGCACGTCGTATCCTTGATCGGGAAATTTTAATTGTAATTCATTTTTTTTTGCATCTTGTTTAAAACCTTCCATGTTTATTAAAAAATTGAATAGCGGCACAAATGTTGGAATAAAAGGCAAATATAAAAAAAATTTATTAACAAAAACTTTAAATTTAAATGTAACAGTAATTTGCGAATAAATGTTGTCAATTAAAATTATCGTTTACTGCAAAATTTTGGTAATAAAACCCAGCGGACAAATGGAAACGAAATCGTTCCAAAAAAAAAAAAAAACAACTTTAAAATTAATAGGAAAAAAATAAAAATGAACTTTTTAAATTAGAAAATTAGTTCCAAAAAAAGGCAAATTTTTTCGATTAAATGTAAATTCGTTCAATTTTTGAATAGTCTAAGGATAGAATTTCACTACTCTTTTCTCGTTCTTCCTTTCTGATCTCCTTCTCTTATTTTCCTCTTCCATTAGTCTTCGAAACGAAAATGGCTAAGGAAAAAAAGAGGTTATTGATTGATTAAACTCAGTTTAATCGATCAATAACTTCTTTTTTTCCTTAGCCATTTTCGTTTCATAGACTAATGGAAGAGGAAAATAAGAGAAGGAGATCAGAAAGGAAGAACGAGAAAAGAGTAGTGAAATTCTATCCTTAGACTATTCAAAAATTGAACGAATTTACATTTAATCGAAAAAAATTTGCCTTTTTTTACTAATTTTTAATTTTTCAAGACTTCATCTATTTGTTTTCCTATTAATTTTTTTCCTATTAATTTTAATTTTGTTTTTTTTTTTTTTTTTTTGGACCGATTTCGTTTCCATTTGTCCGCTGGGTTTTATTACCAAAATTTTGCAGTAAACGATAATTTTAATTGACAACATTTATTCGCAAATTACTGTTACATTTAAATTTAAAGTTTTTGTTAATAAATTTTTTTATATATATTTGCCTTTTATTCCAACATTTGTGCCACTATTCAATTTTTTAATAACATGGAAGGTTTTTAACTAAGATGCAAAAAAGAAAAAAATGAATTACAATTTAAAATTTTCCTCTAAGGATACGACTTGCAGTTAATAAGAAACGCTAACTACTATAAAAAGTATTGGTATATATGTTTAGAAAATACTTTATGCGTTCAAGAAGTGAATAAAATAAAAGCGGACAGATATTACTATTACATTACAAATAACGGTATTGCAAAACCAATCAACAATTTTAGGATATTTTTGCCGATGAGATGCATTTATTGCTCAATAAACGGATGCAGTGATGGATTAAATGAAGATATTTCTAAAAAGTTTTAAAGGAGAACCTAAAACGTACTTCAGTCATGATAGGTTAAGTGAAAACAGGAACAATTGCTGATTATTCAATTTCGTTTCTTAATACACTCTCCCCTCATTATCTAATTTATCAATTATCTATCTATCTTCTATCTATCTATCTATCTATTCTATCTATCTATCTATCTATCTATCTACTATATCGATCTATATTTATTATCTACTAATCCAGTGCGTTTCTCAAACTGTCTGTGACGCGTCACTTTCGGGTGACACGAAGATTGAACATTTTCATAGATCTGTATTCAAATTTTTCATTTAAAATTTTTTTATCGATTTGAATTTTCCAAACTTTGTCTAGACAATCTTAGATCGTTATTATAATATATAATCATATAATATATATAAAATATATATAAATAATACAATCATATATATATAAATAATAATGATAAATATATATATATAACTATTAAATATTATTCTATATAATAATAAATAATATAATACAATATATATACACTATAATATAAATAAAATATAATAATTATTCAGAGAGGCAAAATCCTGGAAACTAGACGAAAAGTTAGATCCATGCAAAAAATTAATTGCATATTAAATGAATAAAAATATATATTCTATAAATAATAAAACTTTCATTTTAGAAATAACATCATGGGGTGACTTCGGCAAAACTTGAATTAGTCAAGGAGCCGCGAATGGGAACAAAGTTTGAGAACCACTGCTTTAATCAATCAATAACTTCTTTATTATTCCATAGCCATTTTTCGTTTTCGAAGATCATAATGAAGAGAAAAAAGAAGAAAGCGGGAAGGGGGGAGGAGGATCAGAAAGGAAAGAACACGAGAAAAGGGATAAGATGAAAAATCTATACTGTAAGGACTATTCAAAAATGACGAATTTACATTTAATCGAAAAAAATTTGTCTTACTTTATTACTTAATTTATAATTTCCAGAACTAAGAGTATTTATTATTCCTATTAATTGACATCGCTATTATTTCAAACTTTTATTTTTTTCTTGGTCAGAGAGACCATTTCACAAGCTTTGATCCGCGGGTTTTATTACCAAAAAACTTTGCAAAATAAATACTGTTAATTAATAAAATTAAAGTATTTTGTTAATTAATTATTTCTTTATATTTGGCTTTTATTTCTCAACATATGTGCGCTTCTTCAAAATTTTATAATAAACATGGAAGGTTTTAAACAAAGATCGCAAAAAGAAAAAAAATGATTACAATTCCTATGGCCATACAAATATCATAATTAGAGATAATAAAGAAACGCTAAAACTACTATAAAAAAAGTTTACAGAAATATATTGTTAAATGTAACCCCCTTAATAGGATATAAAAAGAAGTGAATTGAAAATATTAAAAAACAGACATATATTACTATTTCTTTAAAAATCCCCCCAGCGTGTTAATTTAATTAAATATGTATTAGCATTTTATAATTAATTATAATTAATTGAAAAACTTAGGTATTAATATTTCAATCCTAAGTGTTAAGCACTTTTCAATTGTTCTTTGACTAACTGCATTCATAATTTAGCTAACCCCAGCCCCAGCCCCCGGCAAAATTCCCGGCCCGGTCAGCCGTCCAACCTAGGTTCAACATTACCATTATGATATTAACGAATAATAAATAAAGAGGATATATATAATTTCTATTTGCATATTCGATTAACTCCACTTATGAAAATTATGAATAGAATAAATAATGATATTACTATATTATTTCTTTCTTGAACCCTCATGCACCATATTTTTTATATTTCAAAATTCTGATACTCTTTATAATAATATTCTTGCATTATATTTCAATTGGGAGATGTTTGAATCAAATTTCTAACGGCATCATTTAGAGTTTAAGGAGTATTGTCCTATTATACTTCTCGGGACGTCACAATATTGAAACAAGATAAATACACTGAACCCTTCTTGTGCAACGAATTGTAAAGAATTAGCAGCAACAATGAAAAAGGTGACCAAAGTCCATCCATTTGCACAGACAGACCTAGAATGGCTGTAAATAGAAACTTTAAAAAAGTACTATGATGTTCACTGATGTAATACTGAGGCAAATAATAATATATATTAAGTATATATATATATATATTATATAAATAATAAATATATTATATAAAATTAATATTAAATATTAAATATATATATATATAATAATTGTACGATATCGCTAAAAAAGTGCTAAAACGTCCCACAAATAACGCTGCTAAACTAAGCAAGTAAAATCCTTTTCGAAAAAATCATTATAAAGTTGAGCAGTTCATTCTATAAAAAAAAATATTAATACTTTTGAATTATCTAAACTATAAAAAAAACATAAGAGTACTAGACAATAGACTGACAGGGGACTAATAGTTTCTGATCCAAAATTACTTTCAATATTAACAACCCGGCATATATTTAATAGAAAAAAAAACGCTGAAAAACACATTAAGTTTGACACAGGTTATTGTTTGGAGTGCACGTGAAAATTTTATTCCCATCTTAAGAAAACTACTTCAATGAAAACGTGTAGGGGTCTACATAGTTTCTGACTAAATACTTACATTCATGTTGGCGAGACCAGCATTTTGATAATTGAGCTAGACTCAAAGGTTAGAAACGGATGGACCGAAATCTTTTGATATCTAGACTATCTGACTATCTTTCAAGACCTGACAGCATGGGAATTGAGCAAGACTCAAAGGTTAAAGACGGCAAGACTGAATTCGTTTGATAGCTAGACTCTCTGACAAGACATGACAGCATGGGGATTGAACTAGACTCAAGGTTAAAGACGGCAAGACCGAATTCTTTTCAGAGCTGGACTATCTGGCAAGACCTGACAGCATGGGGATTGAGCAAGACTTAAAGGTTAAAGACGGCAAGACCGAATTCGTTTTGATAGCTAGACTGTCTCTGAACAGACATGACAGCATGGGAATTGAGCAAGACTCAAAGGTTAAAGACGGCAAGACCGGAATTTCTTTTTCAGAGCTGGACTATTGCAAGACTGACAGCATTGGGGACTTGAGCAAGACTTAAAGGTTGAAAGACGGAAACTGAATTACGATTTGATAAGTCTAGACTCTGAACAAGAAATAGAACAAACATAGGAAGTTGAAGCAAAGACTCCAAGATAAACAACGGCAAGGAACTGACCTTTACGATAGCAAGACTATCGGACTATCTGGCGAGACCGGACAGCATGGGAATTGAGCAAGATCTCAAAGGTGTAAAGACGGCAAGAAATCCAGAATTCTTTTTGATAGGCTTGACTATCTGCAAGATATTAACAATTATGGATTAAGCAAAGGTCCAAACATGCTAAAAAAACGGCAAAGACAGCAATATCTTTGAATAGATTAAGACACAATTCTGAAAGTATCTGGCAAGACCTGAATAGCATGAGATGAGCTAGACTCAAGTTAGTGAACAGTTAGAGACAAGCATACACTAATAGGGCTGTGTATCAGCTAGACTTACTTATCTCGCAAGAAACAGATTAATAACCACAACAAACCAAGCAGACTAATTGCAACAAGCACTGCGGACAAAGACCTCACAAATCTCTTCAGCTAAAGCAAAGAAGCAATAACCTAAGATGTGAAAGCAAGAAATAATTCTGTTTTGCACTTTGGCTTGACAAAGAAGAGTTGGAAGCTAAGCTTCCAAAATGATTAATCTGCGCAGAAAAACGACTATATATATATATCAAGGCATTTGACAGTCAAACTAATAACTAATATTAAAATAGTATATAAAAACAATTTTATTAATTAAAAAATCATTATACAAAGTATAATCTTTGCAATTCTGATCCAATCATTGAATATTTCCTTAAAGTTAGGATAATATTAACTATATAAAATAGATATAATTATAAAATAATAACACAATATACTACAAATATATATTATAATATATATATATATTATATATATATCTTATATATAATTAAACTATAATATTATATATAATCTCACTCAAGGCCCCTGCATCTATTTAACGTCTCATCATCTCGCTGAAAACATTGAAATGAACTTTTCACGAAGTGATTTCGTGTTACAACTTGGTAGTTTGTGCTTTGTCAAGTGCAGTTGGCCCTTCACAATAACGATAAGCGAACTACACGCGCGATGGCGGTAACGCACTTGATAACAACAGGAGCGACTTCCAATGCGTCGTTCAGGCGACAAGTGCGTGTTCTTCATTCCTGCGAAATATTAGCTTAACACCACAGTCGAACGGACACTACACGTTTGACGTCAGAGGTATTCCATCATATCTCCATGGGTGTGCCGCTTCTTCTGAGAAACGATCAATGCCCTCCGCGTACGACCCCACCGCAACTAATTAACAGGAGTCTTCTGCACTCCTTCACCCAGGAAAATTCCCTTTATTAAAATAACTAATTACTGATTTTTTTAAAAAGCTATGGCTTCAACACGGCCCGTATAGTAAGGTGTTAGTGACGTCAATCATAACAACTGGTGCGTCCCTAATTGTATTATAACCATCTATATTATTTGTTTTCTCTTCACACTTCTGTTGTCTACCGACGTATACTTTTTTTTTAACGATAACAGAGTCGCAACGGAATGTCCCTCAATAACCGTCCCCGCATTCCAAACAAACATTGATCTTAAAATCCAATCGACAAACAGGCAATCATCGCATTATCTGGGAGTTGGGTCTTGCCGTACCAACTCATCTTACGCATGCGACTCCTGACATACCAGTATCAATTCTGCCGAGGCGAGTAGCGTAATAGCAATACCTGAGTAGTTGTCACGTCAAACATGTTGTCATAAGGTCAGAGGTCATCCAACGGGCATTCAAATCTCCGCGTATTCAGACTGCTACAAAATATCGCGAGGAACGCCTCATTTAGGTCTTCAAAAATGTTTAAAATTTTCAGATGACGTTTCTTATCTCAATTCTCAACGAATATAGGTCTTCGGTTTAACTAGCAGTGTTCGATGAGCCAAAATGCTTTGATTATGCGCCCAGGAGGTAGTATATTCCGCTTCATTGACAAATGATATCCAGTAATAGATACTTCCTTTCTCGTAAGAATGTTGGCAAGTTCCTTCGGGCATGTGTTTAGGAACTGTTCTGCTACTATCAGATTGATGATATCGTCGAAATCTTTATTTATCTCTGCCAGTTCCGTCCACTTCATGACATAGTTCTTCAATCTGTCGATGAACTGTATGGATCTTTCGTCGTTATATGCCTTTGCACTCCCAAATTTTATTCTGTAGCCATCTTCTGTTAAATTGTAACACAACAGAAGAGCATTCTTCAGTTTGTCATAAACTTTTGAATCTTCTTTAGGAATGCGGGAATATGCAACTAAAGCTTTCCCTGTCAATAAGGTGCTGATGGATGCCCAATTCCCTCTGTCCCATCCGTTTATCTCTGCAAATCTCTCAAAGCGCTCAACATAACAATCTATCTCATCTTTATTGTCTACGAAAGGAGGGAGCTTAGGAACATCCTGCCTTAAACAATCATTATTATTTACAAACTTTTTGTTGATTATTGATTGCCCGCCTGCAATTCCATTCTTCTGAGTTCTAGCTCATGCTCTCTTTGTCTCTCTGCTCTTGCATCCTCTCTTTCAGCAACTTGTCTGGCAGCTTCTCTATCAGCAGCTTCTTTGGCAGCTTCTCTTTCTCTTTCAGCTGCTTCTTTAGCAATTTCTCTTTCAGCAGCTATAAATTCCCTAGCCTCTTTTCCCTTTAATCCAAGATCTTGAGCGATCTTCGCTAACGCCGCACAATCCAAATTTCAAAAAGTTAATTTTAATAGAGGCTAACACTTCAATGTCTGGTTACAAGAGTTGTCTTTATTAAAAAAACCGGCTGTAATATTCCTTTAAGGAGCTATTTCAGACAAGACCTCTAATTTTTTGGTCGTTAACCTATACCTTCTTTCCTTTCCAGAAAATCCTAAATTTCCGGACAAGCCTTGCCAATTTATTGTTCACAAGATAAGTGGGATTTTGCTCTCAGTCAAAATAATGTGACAAATATCCGAGAATTCTATATAGATATCTAATGACAAAATAAAGTTGGTCAAATTGTCTAGGGATAGGGTATGATTCTACAACTGTAATCATAACTTCAGACACACACAAAGTACGGTGAACAATCACAAAGTACTTAACCTGATCTACTTCCAAGATACTTGAATTAAAGTCACAGAATAGACCTAACCCCACAGGACTACTGCAATAGTACACGAACAACGACAACTCTCATTAATATATACGACTTTCCTTACAAACTATATCTAATATGTTCATATCTATAGTTAACTATCAATTACCTTTCAAATATTTAACTTCCTCTTAATAAACAACTCCTCAGCCATACTTTAAAGAAACAATATCAAATTACATTAATAATATTAAGCTCAAGTTCCAATAAGAATATCTTCTAAATGTCAGCACAATTATCCGTAGTATAGAGATATATTAAATGCATAGAGAACTTATCTTAAGTCAATCAAAAAATGGATAAAGTCCATATGAACATTGAAAATATCATAACTGATGTCCAAATAAGAAATCGTACTTCCAATGAATAGAACAAGGATACAGAACCAGTAAAATAACTATTACCATCATATGTATTGATTTACGCAATGAAATCTTTCGCAAAGGATACCAAGATTGGAAGGACTGACAGAATAGATTTAAAGCAAAAAGTAGAAACATAAAAGGCATCACAGAGTTTTGCCCCCTTACCACAAAAGTAACTTTACTCTTCTACTGCTATAGTGAATAACATACAAAGATGCATGTTAACAAATCATTCTGTGTCAACGTAATGTCTTCAGAATCGGAACCCTTGTAAAAGAAACCTGACGAACATAATGAGAACATACATCTAAAATGTACGTCAATACCAAAAATAACACTCTTTGGAAAGCAGGATGAAATTAAATTTATAAAATTATTAACTATATAGAAGATAGTCAAGATACGATCAATATCATACACTGACAATTCTTTAATGGAATATTTCACACATAATCAAAGATAGTCGAGTATCTTTCAAAAAACTTATAAATATAGTAATGTCCGATCCTATAGAATATATAGTTTTAATATCCTTGAGGCACTGCAAAATGTCTCGTTCGTAAAATTGAAAAAGTTAAAGAAGAGGAAATGCCACGTTATTACATAGGCAAGAAAGAATTCCATGGTTACGACCGGACCTTACTGAGCTTTCTGTTTCGGAAACGTCGTCAGTTACATCGTCAGAGTTGTTTGGAAGGGAACGTTTAAGAGGTGAGGGTAAGTGCACATTCTCTGGTCGTCCTGCTGGAATTAGTGATGATGATGATGAAGAGACAATCGATTCACTTTCTTCTTTTGGGAGTTTTGTAGGGGAAGATGTCTTTCATTGAGGCAAGCTCAGGCACTATTTCATTCATAAAAATATTTGCAATAGGTACCGTAGCGGCAAGTGCTCGAGGG